>JBBPBX010050817.1:0-16946 GCA_038048925.1 Garcialebias charrua
TATATATATATATATATATATATTTAATTCTATATATATAAACTGCTAAATATTCAAATGAACCAAAACTGTAGAGTATTGAGCAGCTTGCTCTTTTGAGGGCTGTTCTGTTTGGTAATTACTGACTGTAACGAGGCCTTCACTCTCCATCACACCCTGTGGATCCTCTGCCGTCTCTTCAAAACTCTTAGAGTAGCTATTGTTCACACCCACTTGCTGCATTTCTGCTTTCGCCCTCGCTTTTTTTCCAGCTGTGAGAACCTCATCATGTTTTCATGAAGCGTTTTTAGCGAGCCCAGATCTAATTTCTGCGTACTAATTTGCATTTATTTTTTGTTTTGTTCGTAGCCTTCCTCTCCATAAACGCTGCGCTCGCCTATTTTTGCACAGCAGCGTAGAGGCGGAGGGCACAGCTGCAAATGTTTAACCTTGCTTGCAGGTATAATTGTTGTGCTTTGAGTTGTATTATTTGTAGCTGCAGAAGAAGGAGGATTGTAATGTGCGCCTGCAGTTGTGTGCTTTAATTTGCACGAGCAGTGGATTCATAAAACTAATAAATCTTGTGTTGCATATGAATAAAAAATCAAGACATTCTGCATATTTAAGAAATTAAATTGCTAAATAGGATTCCTTGCACTTTTGTTGTGTTGGCTTTAATCTAATTGGTGACTGAGCTGCTGAATCAAGAACACACGTGCACGAATGGACACACACACAATAAAAAAATCCCATTGTTTTGAGTCATGTCAGCTAAGCTGGGGCCCAAAGCTTTTGCTCATGATTTATCACCGAAGCGTTGCCATATTTGCCAATAGGCAAACGTTTTCACTGGAGTCACGGGGATATACAGAGATGGATGAGAGCAGAAATTGAATAACAATTCTCCTGCGCTTACCTCACAATTTTTCCTGTCCTCTTCGATTTGCAACTGGGAAAACAAAAAAAGCGGTTCCATTTGACCAGTTCTGAATGTGCATGTGCACGTTTACTCCTAGAATATGTATTTTCGTTGTTGCATTTCAGTGTGCATTCTTTTGATTGGCTTTATTCCGATGTTGAAAGGTGCCCCGCTGATTTTCTGAATATAATGCTCTCAGAGCAGAAGCAATAACTGTGCTGGATATTTGCAGCCAGGTCAGTGGATGAGATACCAGAGTATCGCTTCCTTTTCTACTCTGAAAGAAAAAGCAGCTCCTCTGATGTCCAGAGTAGCTCTTCTTCTTTTTATCTGTTTCATCGTCACCCCAAAGGTCTGCTCCTCACATCTGGCAGGCTGTGTATCATGTATGTGTGGCTGTATGCGTTTGTCCAGCTGTAACTATCTGCTCTGCAAACACTGATCAGTCCAAAATAAACCAGCAGGATTCACCAGATAAAACAGAGAGAGAACGCTCTGCATGCAGCTCCGACACCTTTAGGAAGATGGATTTACAACGACGATTCAGAAAATATTGTAGTTGCATTTTGTGGTTGTGGTAGCTCGGCGGTCAGTGCGGGGTCTTGTAATGCTGGGGTTGCAAATGTGAGCCCAGGTTGCATCAGGAAGAGCATCCGGTGTAAAATGGCCAGATTTTTCATGCAAGTTCGCTCGCTGTGGCTACTCCTGAATAAGGGAGGAGCCAAAATAAATGTACTTACCATCTAATGATTTTTTTCTAACTGCATTGATCCTAAACATTTTTTTCTGAAATGAAGAGTAAAGGCTAGTCTCTCTTATTAAATCTTTATCATTTTGTATTTTATTGTCCATCTATCCATCCATCATTTTTTGCTTGTTTCAAAGTTAGGTCTTGAAGGCAGCAGCTTGAGCAGGGATTTCCAGACATCTCTTTCTACAGCCACCTCTTCCAGCTCTTAGGGAGACCTCAAGGTGCTGGCCAAGCGAGACTTTATAGACTCTCCAGTGTGTCCTGGTTTTTCTCCGGGGTCTCCTCCAAGTCAGACATGCCCGAAGCACCTCCCTAGAGAGGCGCCCAGGAATCATCCTTACCATTTGATGCTCAAACCTCCTCAACTGGCTCCTCTTGATGTGGAGGAGCAGCAGTTCTACTCCGAGTCGCTTCCAGATAACTGAACTTCTCAGTCTATCTCTAAAGCTCCCCAGTATACCCCCGTATAAAACAGAAAAAAAAAATAGAAATAATGAAATACTAAATCCGATCAACCTGTGTTAAATGACAATGAGTACAGGTGTGTTTTTAGGAGAGTTTTAAAAGTGGAGACAGAGGTGGCCTGTCTAATGTCTAGGGTTAAGATTTCATGCTTGAGAATCCACCCTGAGCGGCTGCAGAGCAGCTCCACAGACAAGGGGCGTTAACCTTCAGGGCAAATTAAGGTTGCCGATTGGTCATTTGCTGACACACACTTGCTTCGGATGTCATCAACCATAAAATGACCCTTATCAATTATTATCATCACCATACGTAGCGGTCAGATTGCCCCTCCTGTACCTCCTAGGAGGTTTAAAGGTACGTTGTCACCGTTACAAGCGATGACAGCAGGCTCCGTCTTTAGCTACGTGTTAAAGTTGAGAGTAAAGGGTCTGGTGTTAGGTTTAGGGTCTTGGTTAGGTTTAGGGTCTTGGTTAGGTTTAGGCACAAGGGTAAGAGGGTTAGATTTAGGGTTGGTCCTCTGGGTCAGGTGTAAGGTTAGGTTTAGGAAAACGGTTACATAACCTGAAAAAAAAAAAAACGCTACACTTCCGGGTTTACGGAAACACGCTATCTACTCACAGCGATTATAACGCTGATAACGCTCTTTTCAACATGCTAGGTGGTAGATTGGACAGTTTTGCCGCTATATATGGGGATGATAACAGATAACGCCCATTGTATGGACTGACAACATCCGAACCCTCTGTGACACACCTACTCGATTGATTGACAGGTAAACAACAAAAAAAGAAAGTTGGCAGCCCAGCCGCAGTGGTGTTCTGCATTTATATGTTGTTAATAAAGAGTTCTAAAAAAAAAAAAAAAAAACAGGAGTGCTGGTCCTGCAGCCCACACATCAGAGCGGCCCACCAGGAAATCTCCAGGCCCTCCCACAGTCACGTTGGACCTGATTTTAATTCGCTCGTGACAAATTCCTTCAGTTCCCACCATTTCAGTCATGACATCAACGGAGGAGCAGGAAGAGATTGCTTGCCTCTTGGAAAAAACAAAACAAAAGAAAAGGCCAGATCAGGGATGAAGAAGGGGAATTTAATACATTGGTGTTGCATACAAAACAGTTCGTCGCTGGCGGTTTATTGTGTGACACTGAGTTTGCGTACGCGGTTGTAAAAATTGAGCTGCGGGTGTCCGCCTCACCTCTGATCCGGTAGCGCGGACCTCCGCAGACTGACGTAAGCGGGAGTAAACTGGGGGGCTTAAGGTAGAGACCATCAGCTACCCTGCAGAGGAAACTCATTTCAACTGCCTGTATACATGATCTCTTTCTTTCAGTCACTGCCCAGAGTTTGTGGCCATGAGTAAAGATAGGAATGTAGACTGACTGCTAAACAGAGAGGAGGGGAGGACAGAACCCCCCACCAGTCAACCAATGAAACCAAGTTTCATTGGTTCACTGTGACCTGTTCATTAATTTCATTGGTGAGATTTTATTATTATATATTTTTTTAAACTTTATTTTTAGGGCAGCACAGTGGTGCAGTTTGTAGAGCTGCTGCGCCTCAGCAAGCAAGTTACCCTGATTCAAATCCCGGTCCAGGGGTCTTTCTGGGTGGAGTTTGCATATTCTCTCTGTGCATGCGTGGGTTTTCGCAGAGTACTCCAGTTTCCTCTCACAAACCAAAAACATGCATGTTAGGCTGATTGGTGACTCTAAATTGTCTCTAGGTGTGAATGACAGTGAATGGTTGTTTGTCTAGTTTGTCTCTGTGTGTCCATGTGATGGACTGGAGACCTGTCCAGGGTGTCCCCCACCTCTCGCTCAGTGATAGCTGGATATGGGCACCAGTGAACCCTGCGACCCAAAAAGGAATAAGTGGGTAAAGATAAGGGATGGGTTGATGAACCTTTATTTATACATGGAGTCTCGTTGAGTCACGAGGACCCCCCACCCCCCCAAAGAGACATGTATTGGGCAGCTAAGTGATTGCCCGGGTGTGACAAGGCTAAATGTTTTGGCAGCATGAAGCTTGTTATCCCATTTAAAAAAATCTAATGAATCCATAAATTAGCATAGGCAATTTATACGCTGCAGTGTTCAAAGCGTGTAAAAAAAGTAGAGGCTTGTAGTCCGGAAATTACCGTACCATATATTGCACCTTCAGTACGAGACCTGACATGATGGGCTGGTTTAGCATTTGAAGGATGTAATTTATAATCCAGTATAGTGTAATACAAACGTGCATAATTTGTAAAAGATTTAGGCAAAACAAGAAGACATTAAACTTTTTTTTTTCCATTTACCCTTTATTTATACAGGTCTCATTGAGCCACGAGAACTCATTTTCAAGAGAGACCTGTTTAGGGAGCAGATGGTGGGGGTTGGGTGCCTTGCTCAGGGACCCAGAGTGAGGCGAATGAGGGTGGAGGCAGGTGTGGTTGTTTCACCCTTTTCACCCACATTTTGATGTTGTCAGTACTGGGATTTGAACTGTCAATCTTCCAATAGCAGGCCCACCGTCTCTAACCTCTGTGCCACCAGTCCCCCCCTCAAATCATTGAAAACATTGTCATACATATAAAAAAGAAAATCTAATTGGATTTAATAATTTACAACCCCTGCTATTTGATGTTATATTTACACAGTTTGAGTATTTTTCACATTTCAATATTGGGTATTTATTTTATTTCCACATTAGTTTGTTTATGTGTTCATTCCTTCATAGCCCTTTTATTTGATGATTTTATTCTTGTCTATCTACTTTAAACATGTAGAAATATATCTGAAAAAAGGTCAGCAACTTGACAACAAAAATGTGTTTGCGTTTAAAATATTTAGTAGGATAGTTTTGATTTTTGTTTTAAATAACCTGTTTTAAATGCCTAAATTTAAACAATAAAAAGCCAACTGTGTTTTAAGATAGCTTGTGAAATATGCTGTGAATAAGTGAAGTGCTTAATTGGAAACATTCTCGTATTAATCACTCTGCTCGGATTGTTTAATAAACTCTAGACTGGTTTTATCTCTTCACAAATAAAAGTGGCAACTCTTCTATGGAAATGCGGCATTTGCTTTGTTTCCAGCCATCTAATGAGCCAGTTAACATTCAGTTGTTCACCCTAATTGACTCCTGCACTAACCGGATGGAGGCACAGAACTCCAAATAATTACAATCGTTATGAGCCAGTGTCTAATGAATTTAAGAGGCAGATTAACCAGCCGACTGATTCTGGGTAAAAATGACAAAATGAAGAGATGTCTGCTCTCAATAAAGGACGGGTTAACGTGTCTGAACGTGCACTTTTAAAGTTGACGGCATTCAGAGATTTACAGAACCCCACTGACGTCCAGTTTTTATTTTTTTTAAGAAACCTTAATAAAAGCACAACTTTTCGTTCTTCTTTCACATGAATAAAGAGCAACTTTTTTTCTTCCATTTTACAGCGTGTCGCCGACAGTTTGACACTTCTTAAAAAGCTCCAACTGAACCACATACCCTTGTTTCTTTCATTTCATACAGGAACAAAGTTTATTCAATAAAAAATGAACCTTTTAAAGGACAGAGAGAGAGGAGTGTTTTTTATTTTATTTTATTTTATTAATTTTGATCACTTCTCTGCTTTAATGGGACGTTTGCCAGAACAAGCTTTGGCAGGAAGCTTTACAGTGCTGGCTGTCCATCTGTACTTCTAATATTTGTGAGGATGTGGGAATAAATGGAGACATTTTAAAGATATTTGGCATTAATGTTTACTTTCACTCAACAATGTGAATAAATGAAACAACTTGGAGGTCACTCTAACTCTCTTGAATCATGTTTGCCACAAAAATTTAAGTCCCCAATAAATGAATAAAACCTTTATTTATTGTTTATTTATTGTTTATTTATTGTTGATTGAAATATCTACTGTTATTGTTGTCATCACTCTTTAGTTTGTAGCAGGTCGCTCTTGTAAATGAGTCCTCGAGGCTCAATGAGATTAACCTGATGAAATAAAGGTTGAACAAAATTTAGACAGATCCATGGAGCCTCGAGGACTCAGTTATAAGAGAGACCTGATTTTAACAAAGAGTGGTGACAACAGTGGACAACAATAGACAATCATAACGGATGCATAGAAATTGCTTTTTTTAAAGAAGTGAAAATAAAATGGTATTTAAAAGAAAAGGTGACAACAACAACAAACAAACAAAAAATGTTAGGTTGTAAGGTGATGTAGAAAACTAAAATAAACATGTCTTCATTGTTTTTTCCAAGGAAATCAACAGATGTTTGAAGCCACTTAGCGAGATCAAGGTTGAGAGCTTCAGATCTTTTTGCAAGATATTCCAGGAAACAGGAGCGGAGAAGGAGAACGCCCTTTTGCCAAGTTCAGTCCGCACTGAGGGAACATTGCAGGTAATAATGTCCTGAGAGCGCACGCTGTAGCTGCACCACAGAGACATGTAGGAGGAGATGTATGAAGGCAGCAGACCAAGAAGTGATTTAAAGATGAAAATGTACCAGTGGGATAGTCTATGTGAAGTTAATGATGACCAGTTAACCAGTGAATACAGGGTGCAGTGGTGGGTACGGTAGTTACAGCCAGTTAAACCTGCTGTTTAACAGCGAAGTGCCCTGTTAGGAAAATATAGAATGTTTTATGTTTATATTATACGTCCTGTTTAAATTAGGAACCACACAGTGGTTCAAGAGATATTTTGCTAACACTCAGACAGAGCTCACTGTAAATGTATCGTCAAAGTTTTAAAAATGATCTTGCACAATCAATTAGTGCCCAGAGCTTGTATTCAGAATGACTGCCAGCTACTACCACAACTATTAATAACAACAACAATAATTCTCATTGTAATAAAGTGCTATGTGTTGTCATTATTGTATGTTCGCATATAATAGTGAAATTAGTTCTCTGCATTTAACCCATCACACCTGGGATACACTCGAGTGGAGCAGTTGGCGGTTCTGTAAACGCCCAGGGAGAAATTAGGGATTGGTGTCTTGCTCAGAGACACCGCGAGATGTGGGAATGGCTGGGGATTGAACCCGAGACTTTCGGGTCCTGGGTCAGCTGCCCTGCCTCTACCCCATTTTAGCTCAGTCGCTGTAAAACTGATTGACTTGGAGACAGTTTGATGATAGTTAAGGCTGCTCAGCTGTGTTGGATTCACTCCAAAAGCTTAAGATTGATTTATTTCTGAATTTTTTATAAAAATCCATCCACTTATGGAAAATAGGTTGCGCTAACACGACAAACACTTCAGTAAATATTTACAGAAAAAAAATCATCTTTAGCAGTGTACAATAATGAGTAAAATAATTTGTATAAGTTTTTGATAAATATGTGGCCCTGAGTTATAATTGAACAACATTTGAAAAAACGGAATTACATTGAAAGTGTGACAGGTATTTTAGGCCTAGTTTAGACAAATACAATTTCTGGTGAAAATGGAAGAGGTTCAGTGCCTTTGAGTAACAGGGTGGACAGATGACTCAGGGATTCAACTTTTTTTATGCATGAAAATTTTTTGATTATCATAAAAAGTCATTGGATGAGAACTATTATGAATAGTAATATTAATTCTTTTTATTTTTATTTTTATTACTTAGAATTGTAACTTAATTTCTGAAAGCATGAAAGGGGACATGGCAGTAAACCCAAGTTGCATTTAAATTTTGATTTAATTATTTTAAACAAATTCATCTTGCGTATATATGGTTGTGTTTTACGGTAGAGGAGAGTCACACATATAAGATTAGGTTAATATAAGCCTACCGTAAAATAAAATATACCACATTATGGCATGGGGACTCAAAACACCTAATCATGGGAATGACCCTATGTTCTGTTTTATGTTGTTAATAAAGTAAAAAAAATATTAATAATAATGAATACGGTTTAGCTTTATGTACTTCCATTTTTTCCAAATGTCATTCCAATTTATTATTATTATTTTTTTTAATAAATATATACTGTATGTTGTGGTGTTGTTGTGTGTTTTTTTAATGTAATTCCGTTTTTTCACCACTTCTGCTTTGGCCATTTCCGCATTGGCATAATGTAATTCCATTTTATTAAATGTTGTTGTGTTTTTGTTGTGTTCTGTCAAATGTAATTCTGTTTTTCAAGTGTTGTTTTTGTTGTGTTAAAGAAATGTAATTCCATTTTTTACAAATATAATTCAGTTTTTTATGTAATTCCATTTTATTAAATATTGTTGTATTTTGTCAAATGTAATTCTGTTTCTTTCAAATGTTTTTTGTTGTGTGTTTTTTTTTATTTTATTTTATGTAATTCAATGTTTTCCAAATGTAAATCTGTTTTTATGTAATAGTTTTTTCAAATATAATGCAGTGTTTTTTATGTAATTCCATTTTAATAAATGTTGTGTTTTTGTTGTGTTTTGTCAAATTTAAATCTGTTTTTCAAATGTTGTTTTTGTTGTGTTTTTTATGCAATTCCGTTTTTTCCAAATGTAATTCAGTTTTTTATGCAATTGTTTTTTCAAATATAATGCAGTTTTTTTAATGTAATTCTATTTTTTCAAATGTAAATCGATTTTTTTATTTTTTCAAATACTTTTTGGGTGTGTTTATTCACATGTTGTGTTTTTGGTTGCTTTTGTTGTTTTTTTGTTTAATTCACTTTAGTTTTTTTCCAATGTAATTTTGTTTTTTCCAGTGTGTTTTTTTGTTGTGTTTTTTCAAACGTAATTGCAATTTTTTTTTTTTTTTATGTTGTTCCATTTTTTCACCACTTGTTTTGGCCACTATTGAATTACAGTAATGTAATTCCTTTTTTTTTTTTTCAAACGTGTTTTTCTTGTGATGTTTTTCAAATGTAATTTCGTTGTTTCAAATGTTGTTCATATACACCTCAGGGCCTCCGTAAAAAAACTCATTAAATCATTACTGCTCACTGTAAAAGCATCCACGTGAGCTCATCCTACTTTGTGTTTTTCTGTGTATTGCTCATCTTTATGATGTGAATTTAAGGCAAAGCCACTCCACACTGTATCTCCAGACCTTAATGATGGTAAATGAGTTTCACAGGAAGTGTGGGTTGTGTTTCCAATGTACAGTTAGCAGCTCTGAAGCTCATTAGAGCCAAACAATGTGCTGTTTGGGCCAATAAAGAAGATCTATAATGACTTTCATATCATCTGTAGCAAGAAAATCAGCTGCTGCAAACAAGCTTTAAATATTTTACTGTTTTATTCTGAGTTCCAGGCTTTAATTTTTTTGGCTTCAGTGTTAATTTCATTTTAGGTTTCTGCATTAGATGCTTTATGTTTATTAATTCATTCAACCTTTATTTATACAGGCTAGCCTTGTTGAGCCACGGGGACTCATTTACAAGAGGGACCTGTCTCACTCACACCCAGGGTCAATTTAGAGTTACCAATCAGCCTAACATGCAGGTTTTTGGACTGTGGGCGGAAACAGGAGTACCCAGAGAAAACCCACGCATGCACGGGGAGAACATGAAAACTCCACCCAGAAAGGCCCCCGGACCGGGATTTGAACCAGGGACCTGCTCGCTGAGAGGCAGCAGCTCTACCAGTTGTGCCACCGTGCTGCCTAATAAATTAATCAATTCATAATTTGTACTTTAGGTTCTTCTTTTGATTCCCAAGTCAAAAGCAGAAGAAACATCCGACCTAAATTTTTGTTGTTGTTTGTTTTTTAAACCGAGTGCTGTGAATTATTGTAGCAAGCTATTAATGATTCTGAAAAGCAATTTATTTACTATTATTTTAATTCACACAAAGATGCTTTAGCGATATTTTTATGTTTGCGCCCAACGCTGATTTTGTTCTCGCCACCGGCTTTCTGTCCACTTCCAGATTGATTTTAAGGTTCAAAGTACTTAATTGTCATTTGCATCACATGTGGTACATGAGGTGGGACGAAATAGTGTACTCAAGGTCCTGTTATGCCCAAAATTGCAACATTTTAATTATAAACAGAAACAGTATACAAAAAGGATCCAAGGTGTACGCTGAACACTAATAATGTAAAATAATACAGTGTATTAAACAGCAGCCCGAACATGAGTCTGTAGTGAGCAGATGGGTATGAATACAGCAGCTTAAAGTAAAAAAATAAAAATAAAAATAAAACTGAAAATTTAAGATTTTATTGCTTGTTTTTAAAGTCTTAAAAAGTCTGGCCCCGTCATATTTGTGTGATCTTAACATACGCTGCAGTAAGAGCACCTACCAGCTAGTTCCTCTTCTATGTCCCCAGATCCAAACTGAAATACAGAGGTGATCATGTTTTTGCAGTTGGTGCTTCAAAACTGTAGGATAGTTTACCTGATCATTTAAAGACCGTTGAGACTTTCAAACCTTTGCTCATCTGTTTGATCCAGGCAGAGTTTGAGCTGACTGTTCTTGTTGTTGTATTTTATTGTGATTCCACGGTGACACAAGATGAATTTTCTTGTTTTTCTTTTATGCTTCATTTTAATTTAAACTATTTGTAAAGCACTTTGGTCAACTTTTGTTGTTTTTATGAGCTATATAAAGAAATTGACCTTGGTTTTGCATGTGATTGTTGTTGCCCATCGCCTGAAGGCAAAGAGGAATGTTTTTGCCTGTCACCAACATATTGTCACAAATTTTATTGTAATTTGCTAAACAAATCATGAGGTGCATTCAAAACTGGCTCTTCCTTACTGTTTGTGGGGTTTTTTCTTGCACATTGGGATTTTTGTAGTGATGTGTCCTTCTGTGTCGAGGCTTCAAAGCGTGTGTCGAGTAATTCAGGTGGATTTATTTGGAGCGTGTATCGAGACGTGTATTGATGACGTATGTAGTGACATTCGAGGCCTCGCTAGCGGGCCGTACCACGTGACCGAATCAGGAACTGGCTTATTTGTATGCACAACGATTCGAAATATAAGAGGCAGAATGAAAAATCCATCACCACCATCATCATAAATACAGATGATCATTTGCAGATCAAATTTAGACTTTATTTGAGGTCCTCACAAACATGATTTATTTCTTCTTTTATTCAACTTAAAGCAAATTGCAAACTAGTTATGTTAGTAGAATCCATCGACCAGTTTTACAATTATAGTCCACTTGATGACGCAGTACAGCAAATGAAGCACCATGTCGCATCGGATCATGAGTCGAGCTATTTAATGGAAAGCCTCAGTGCTTCATGAAGCTTCTCTCACCATCACTAGATTTTTGTGTTTTAGTTACATTGCCTGTGTTTTACCTGTCATCACTTCTGTCCGGTTGTCAGTTCCTGCCCCGCCCACTCTCACCTGATCCTTGTCTCTCGTCAGGTGTTCACCATTTCTGCCTCGTTAGTGAGCCTTTATATTTCTGCTGGTTCCAGCCAGATTTGATTTCACTCCTTGGGTTCCTCGTGGTTTCATCTGACTTTTTTTTAAGTAGTTTTCTGCCTTAACAACTTGGGTTGATCTTAATTTTAAAACTATTGTAAAATTTAGCATGGCAGCTAACATGTAACACATATTACATGTGTTACAAACAAAAGTTATGTTGTGTTTTGTCCTTAACCCATTTAGCCCCACTGGCAACAATTGTTGCCAAAGTGTATCACTGTCATTTTCCACTCAGTAAAAAAATCTCAATTGTATTAATGCAACATTTTCCACCTATAAACTAGTAGACAACTTAGACAAAGGTTTTTATTTAAAAAAATGTTTCCAAGTGCTTCCTGTTTTATGATATCACATGCTTCCTGGGCCATCCGGCTGAAGACATGGAATATGCAAATCGTCCTGGAAAAGGGTACTTTTTATAACATTTCTTATGGTTTCCCCCCATACTTTTTTATAATCATTTAATCTTTCAAGTCTCTACTGTAACACTCTCCACAAAAATTGTACCTAGGATAAATATTTTTTTGTTCATGGGCATCTTTTTGTAAGTGGCAACAAAAGTTGCCAATGGGCACATAGCTTGTCGCTAACTACAGGAAAACACTGTCTGCAGGATTGCACCTAACTTTCTTATTTCAAATTGTAAAATGATGTGCAATGTCTTATTTTGGTCTTCTAAGGATACTCTTCCTAGCAAAATAAATTATGTAGTCAAGGCCTGTGTGTCTAAGATTTTTATTTGCTTCCATACATCATTCTCTTGCTAGCCAACATCATTTTTTTGCTAGCCTAACATTAGCTTGTGTTTCGCTGAGGTAAAATATGTTGATGATCTAGCCATATGTAGGAAGCCACACAGATCTGGTGGAACTGGACTTGGTCAGGGACCAAGTGTGGTTCTTGGCCTGGCAGAGAAAGCTGAAGTTCCACCTGGAGTCAAGTTTTACCATGACAACCTCTTCATAACCCTGTCCCTGGTGGATGAGATGACCCTGAGAGGCTATGGCAGCTGTGGCACGATGCAACAAGCTCAACTCCACAAGGTTCCTTTCACAGAACCCAAGACCTTCAAGAAGACACCCAGAGGAAATGCTGAATATCTTGTTGAGGCAGAGAAGCTGATTGTAAGGTGGAATGACAACAGCATGGTCACTGTGGTGTCAAACATGGAAAGGGAGTTCATCGAAACTGATGAGGCAAAGAGATGGAACAAACCAAAACGGACCATGGACAAGGTCAGACAGCCCAAGTGTATCCAGGATTACAACACACACATGGGAGGAGTGGACCTGCATGACCAGTTTGTCAGCCACTACAGAGTCAACATATGGTCCAAGAAGTGGTGGTGGCCATGCTTCAGCTGGGCCCTGAACAGTGCCATGGTGAACAGCTGGTGCTATTACAGGTACACAAGGCTGCATGTTATTTAGCAATATCACAATTGTGTTTGTGATGTTTGACATGAGGTGATCGCTAGTGCTCTTCATTTGACAAGAGCAACAGTGATGACATCCAGACCAACATCACAAACTCAAGCATGATATTGCTTTTACAGAACATTCTACATATGGGGCATGACACTGTAGAAAGGAGGATATTGATAATTCATCAATAGTATCATAAATGAACAAAAACATGGCATATTCATTCATCTATCATGCTTGTTTTTTCATTCATTTAGAACCTGGAAAAGTGGGCAGAAAGATCTCCTCTCCTTCCAGAGTCTGGTAGCCCAGACCCTCCTCCTGTGCCATGGAACAAAGCCAAGTAGGCAGGGCAGAAGATGGCGATAACTGATGCCACCAGGTTTGATCATTTCAACCACTGGCCCTGCAACACTGATAGCAGGTACAAGCGATGCAAAAACTGTGGCGGACGCACATCGTTTGCATGTGAAAAGTGGGATGTGCCACTACATTTGGAGTGCTTCAAGAAGTACCACACTGAGTAGATCATCCATAAAAGATGATGGAATGTATGGGATAAAATATATACAGTACATATATGGTAAATGGAGCTTATTTTTATAGCGCTTTCCAGCCCCCTATGAGGGACCCCAAAGCGCTTTACAATACCAACCATCCACCCATTCATACACACATTCATACACCGGTAGCGGTAGACTGCCATACAAGGCGCCTTCCAGTCCTACCGGGAGCAACTCGGGGTTAAGTGTCTTGCCCAGGGACACAACAACACATGGTGTTTGGAACCGGGATTTGAACCACCAACCTTCCGATCGGGGGACGACTGCCATTACCACTACGCCACGGCCGCCCCATATATGTGTGTTATTAGAGGTTCTAAGAAAAAAACTGTTTGTTGAAGTTTTGATTACAAAGTTACAAAATTCGAGTCGACAGACGAATAAATTAAGAATAAAAAAACTGTTCAAATTGTTTGTTGTTTGGAATTTTATACAGGAGGAACCTGATGCTCCAACTTTTTGTTATTATTTATTCTGACTACATTATTATTTTGTTATTACTATATTATTATTAGTTCTCTATTATGAACGGGTGACAGTTGACCTAGTGACAAGCTGTGTGACTACTGGCAACAATTGTTGCCAGTCATAAAAATGCCATTTTCTTCAAATCAAAATACAGAATGATGAAAATAAATACATAACATGATTCAGAAGGACCCAACTGATAAAATAACATGCCTTTCAACTCTGAAAAAAATTTGGGCTTAAATGGGTTAAAATGCATAGACTGCCAGAAGAAATCCAAATGGTTTACAATATCACTGAAATGGCCCCATAAGTTTTAAATCATTTATCATATTAAAACTTTTTTTCATAACCTAAAAACACACTTAATAGGGAGTATTTTGACTTTATGTGCTGTTTAAAAATGTATAAATAAATAAAAACTTTGAGGAAAACATTTTAAATTACTTCAGCTGGAGAGTATTTAGTAGAGGAAAAGCCATTTCCCAGCCTCTGGCCAGTGCCTGTGTGAGGCAGACATCGGTTCAGGTCAGATTAATAAATTTTAATATGACCTGCAAACTTCAAAAATGTCTTATTTCAAAACGTCTCTCAAGACATCCGTGCACACTTTGCTGAAAGAGGGAGATTTTGGATGAGCCTCTAAGCATATCACATTATCCCATTAAAGCTCAGCAAAATGTTGGTGGGAGGAGGAATGCTGCTTATTCTGCCTCAGGATGATTCTGATGTTCAACCGATAAGCTGCAGATAAGCCTCTGCTTCTTAATAACTTATGTCCTTCATCAACATCTCAACCCTCCAACAAGATTTCATGTGAATGGTGACAAAAAATGAAGGAATGTTAATGGAGGAAGTTTATCAATATAAATCGCTTTGGTTTATATCACTAATTCCCAGTAAGTAATTCCAAGTACATTAACAATAAAAAAAATCAAGTCCATATAACCAATAGTTCATTTTAAAAAGAACTTTAATATATAATTCACTGCATTGATATGAAACTTGAAAAGAACATGCAGTGTCGTAAAATTATTATAGAGGAAAATGCAAAACTCAGAACAAGACTGAAATAAAAACATAAGAAAAAAAAAAAGAAAGCTGATCGGGCATTGAAAATTGAGAAAATGCTATGAAATTTGACCACAAATGTAATTGGGTGGTGGCACGGTGTCTCAGCTGGTAGAGTTGCTACCTCTCAGTGAGAAGGTCTCCGGATCAAATCCCAGCTGGGGAGCCATTCTGTGTCGAGTTTGTGGGTTTTCTCCTGGTACTCCGGTTTCCTCCCACAGACCAAAAACATGCATGTTAGACTGACTGGTAACTCTAAATTGTCCCTAGGTGTGAGTTAGAGAATGGTTGGATGTCTCTTGTGTCCCCCCTCCTCTCACACTGACTGCTGGACATGGGCACCAGTGAACCACCCGCCCACCCACACACATATCTAGAAAGAAAGAAGTGGGTAAAGATGATTGATATCATAGGGCTGGAATGTATAAATATTTTGGGAGTGATGAACGAGTGAAGGCAGCTGGGCTGATTAATAAATGAGGAGCTGAGGGTTAAAGAGACACAGGGAAAATAATGGAAACGACTTGGGGAGTAAACCAATGACAAAACATGCCAAAAAACGATAATTTTTCAAATAAAATGAATGAAAACTACCGTAAACACAATAACTCAAACACCCAAAAATTCATGACCATCAGTATGACTTCATCTGTGCAGCAGTTCCTCCCAGAGGGGCAGAAAAATCGTTTTTGTTTGAGTTTCAGCAGACACACAATAAAGTCAGCCACAAGAGGTCCAAGGGAAATGTGTGGTTGCCACTTTACCAAGCACATAATGGAGTCATCTGAGCAGGGAGTGAGAGGCAATATCACTTAAGTCTTTTGGATAGAAATGAGTTTCATTGCTGAAAGATGGATCTGTGTGATAAATGGTTGTGCAGCAGAAAGGTCACCTAGATGCAAAGCTTTGCAGTAAATGGAGGAAGTGAGCAGTTTTTAGAACTGATTGCAAACCTCGGAGCTCAAAGTAAAAAGTGCCTCAGTTAAATAAATAAAAAATCATCATTCTGTTAACCGATAATGAGCTGTGACTGTGATGGTTGTTGTGTAGTTGAAAGGTTTGACATCCGCTCAGGTTCTTATTCTTCTGCCACTATTGGAAAAACCTTCACTTGTGAGGTCGTTTTTATGTTTTTGTATTAATTTATCAATTTCCCTATTTACAATCACAACCCCCCACCCCCCCCAAAAAAAAATTAAAAAAATAAAAATAAAATAACCTGGGACATTGTGTAAAATTAATTTTATATCCCCGTTACAGAGCAAAGAGCACTGGGAAAATTGGAAACCACCTCTGTCTCTCCATCTTGTGAGAATGATTTTTTTTTTCCTCAATGATTTGAAAAATAAGTGAAGTACCGACTTTCATTTTCATTCTGTGGCTACATCTAGGTGTAAGAAAGGTGTAACAAATGGTGTTGCCACGTTTTAAAATCCAAGGTGTCCACCATCATACAACATGATCCCAATAGCCACACAATACCATACGCTCTAGATAACCTGCCACCGCAACCATTTGAAGAAACTTTTGGCCCTTGTGCATTGTGGTGCTAGTCCAGGCAAGGTTTCACCCCTGGTTTGGGGCCATTCATAGGTTTGCTTGCCTGTGGGGAAGTTCACATCAAAGAAGAGTCATACTTTCAGCGACTGCTCCTTACATTTCCTTCTGGCCGGTTTGTGTGATAAAGAGGGGAAATGGCATGGCAAAAGACTTGACCAGTGCCCTGAACAAACATCGAGGTGCGGTTCTTGTTTAGCTGAGATTTGTGCAGGCTTATGGTACGTCCACACCTAACAGCGTTTCAACAGCAGGAGCGTCCAGTTTACATGCAAAGTCATTAGCTGTGTTTCCATCCATTTTCATTTCGAATTTTGAGCTACCTCGCAAATATGTAAATACAAATTAATGCAGATCAGAAGTGTTTCCATCTACTGGCTTGAAGC
>JBBPBX010050818.1:0-24823 GCA_038048925.1 Garcialebias charrua
GCCGTTTCACTTCGGGACAAATTGATGTCACTTATTGTTCAGTTGCTGACAATCCACTGGACTGATTGACAGGGGTGTTGATGATCAGACTCGTGCCAAAAAAATCGTATATTTTACTGACCTGTTTAAGACTCGTCATTTATTCTATATTTATTCAGTATTCATTCAATATTTTGGTAAATCTAAGGTTTGAAAATGGAGTTTTCTTACAAAATCGTAATCATGGTTTCTTTATTTTTCAGGGGTGTTGAGTTAAAATTTAGTGGAGCTTGAGCACCCCCCAAAAGAGGCTAAAATTGCCACTGATCCAGCCACATTTTAATAGTCATGTAGGTTGTAGAGGGCCAAATGGGGCCAGTTTTGAAGAGGACCTTAGCAGAAAAGCTGCTCTACCAATGTGTTTGGCGTAACGCAAATACAGGTTATTTGTACCCTTAGCACAGAGAAAATATCACCACATACAGTGAATATTACCATTAAAGGATTAACGTACAGGTACCAGTAATAGTTTTTATTAAGAAGTCTTATACATTTTTGTGTCAGTTGTATGTAAATAGGAATACTGCTGATTCTGTCCTGTTGTCAGCTTCAGGTCATTTTAGGTCATGGTTATTTTGCAACATAAAAAGAAAAAAATTCTGGGAAATTTAGAGATTAGACCAGTGCTTTGGACTTTTTTGTGTTCCTAATTTATTCCAGACTTTTTCCGTACTTGGTGTTCACACGTCTACCTCACAGTGGAAAATATTTCCTGGAGATGTGCTCGAACAGCAAAAGGTAGGAGTGAGGGCCTGTTTGGAGTGAACAGGAGGCAGGACTTCTGCATAACAAATGGTATAGAAAAAAACTTTTGTTTCTAACTGCACATTGAACATTTTAGATGAGGCTCCTTGATGGCTGTTTTTGTGTTGACATTAAAACATTTATTTTAATGTGTGCTCAACGTCAAAAAGGAATTTGACTAAAATACATATCAGTAGGTAAGAGCATGAAGCAGTACCTCTTACCACACAACATATAATTTTATTAAAAAACAATAAAGTATCATCCTTATAAATGTAACCAGTGGGATTTTCTGGCAGACGGATGCCATGCAGGTTGACCAGTTTTATTCACTTTGCTAGTAAATGTGATTAATGTTGTGGCTTTGTACATTAATTAAAACGTGCCAAGTTATAAAGACAAATGTGTAAAGTCTCATAATTTGTTTCTGATATATGAATATTAGTGTTGTAGTACTCGAGACCGGTCTTGAGACTGGTCTCTAGATGACTTTTTGATGGTCACCGTCTTGTCTCGGACTCGCCTGCATTTGGCCTCGACCTTGTCTTGGTCTCGGACTTTGAGGACTCGGGATTTTATTTCAAGACAAGTCAAGACCACAACTGTGGAAATATCACTAAATTACCAGACCATTTTCTAGTTTATTCTTCAACATCTTTGTTTTTACAGGATACAAAACTTAGTGATTCAAATCCAAGCAATAACGTGACTCATTGCTAAATACATTTTTTGTGACTGCTGTCATGCCCACCCCATTTTACTCGCACGCGTCACTCCCATTGTTGCCAGATCGGGCTGTTTACTGCCAATTGGGTTGTTTTCATACTGATTTTGCTGGGAACTCTGGGACAATTTTTGTTGGATTGTTGCATTTTGCCACATATTGTGATATTACCTTGGCTTGTGCTGATGTGAGTTCATGTTCAAACAGTAAATATACTGTAACAATATATTGATTAGGCAGATTTTTGTGTGATGTGGTGGTTTTTAACAGATTTTTGATCTGGAAAACCTCGATTCTATCTGGCAACACTGGTCACGCCAAGAAAGTGAGAAGTGATTGTCTGAGCACGGGAGAAGATGTCTGCCATATCAAAATTTGGCTATTTAAATAATAAAGAATATACTTGTAACTAATGCAACTATATAGTTATCCTTGGTGTTGAGTTCAGACATATGACGATTGTTTTGCCACTGCAGCTTTTTAAGACTTGGCATGCGATGAAACTTCTTCCAATTTAACAGTTGTGTAATTTTCTTGTTGAATGACATGAAGTTAGGCCACTGAATGCCTACTTTATTTGTTATGTAGCTTTGAAAATTCATAAAATCTGATATATTCATTCAAAAGCAAACAAAGTTGCAGTATGTAACTTTTATTAAAAAAACGTATAATAAAATGTTATATTTTATTTATTTTATTGAGGTCTTGTCTCAGCTTGGTCTCGGACCCTAAAAGTCTTGGTCTTGTCTCGGTCTCAGTACCCTCTGGTCTTGGTCTTGACTTGGTCTCGGGTTAGGTGGTCTTGACTACAACACTAGTGAATACTTTAAATTACTTTATCCTAACAGGCCATCAGTATTTAGTTAAAAATTAGAGAGTGGTTGAAAATGAGGTCTGAATAGAGTAAGTCGTCCAAAATTATCTTAGGTTTACTTTTAAACTTCCCCAGGGCTGCATTTGACAATAAACTGAATCAAAGAGGCACCCTTTTTGAGCTCTGTTAGTAAATCAAGATGATAATTTGACCATAACATGATAATTGTGGGATAGGAAGATGAAACAGGAACAGATTTATACTGATCCTCGGCTTAATCACAGAGAGTAAAAAAAAGATGAAAACACCCATGTGGGGGATTGTCTTCATTTCTCAGCTGAAGGTAAATGTAGTGTAGCCTTCATGTTGTCTATGAACTGCATGTACACATACAGCAAAAATGTGTTTGCCTAGGTGTCTAAGTCAAGATATAATTATGGGTTCCACAGAGCTAAAGGGGTGGGGGTGGAATCTCTATCCTTTTTGTGCACACACACATACACACACACACACACACACACACACAAGCATGCATGCAAAATATACACAAGCCCAGCGTATTCAGCCCAAGGTGTTTCTGGAGCAGATACAATAACCAAAAGACAAGTCATATCAGCTTTGCAAACCCAGCCTCCGGTCAGAAGTGATCAACATCAGTGAAATACTGCAGCGGGTTGCAAACTGAGCAGTTCGCTTCAGACACCAGGATGATCCACCCTGCTCAATCGTGGTTATGAAACTTGGGATAATAAACGATAATTTGCATGTTAATGCTTGATTTATGCCACATACTTTTTTTTAAGCAGTTGCTAGAGTCAAACTAGAATGTCCACTAAATCTAAAAAAGCTGATGGCAGGTTTTGGCATGTACTGTATGTGGATGAAAGACCAGCATACGGTCTTTCATGCCGAAAGGAAGGAATTACAAAAGATCGTGGTCAATTCAGAATGCCTTTGTGACGCGAGGCAAGACACTGCCTTTCTGCGTCCTATCAAAGAGGAGATTAAGTTGTCAAGCTGCGGGTCCTGGTCCAGACTGGTCTGCTGAGTGGATCTTCACAGGTCTGATCTCTGCCACTGCTAATCGACTGAGCTCAAAGGAGAGCAGGGAGAACAGGGGAGGGAGAGAGGTAAGAAGGCTTTAAGATCACTTTACCTGGATTCGGCAGTGCGGCGCTGGTGGATTAGTGCCCCGGGCCTCATGGCACGCCAGTCTGCAAACACCCCATAGCGCTCTACAACAGGTACGAACACACACAGGCTCATTCTTGACAGGGTGGCCAGCAAACACACACATACCCAAAGTGGTTCATTATTCACTCCTGCTAAATGCATCTACCTGCAACACACACACACACATATGCCGAGGCACACAAACCAACACCCCGAGATCTGTACAGCTCATATCTCCGGCCTTTAGAGAAGTCGCCCAGATGGAATAGCAGCAGATAAGACAACTACTCTTCGTTCCAGCAGCTTATAAAACTTATACACTTATTTCTAGCGCAGCTTCAGTTGGGATGCTTCACCAAAAAAAAAAAAAATGTTCCCTGACATCATAAAAGCTTTGAGAAGTCTGTTCCCGGTGTGATACGACTCTGTGAGGTCACTCACTCATCCAGAACTGCAAAAGCACAACCCATAAAGGAGAAATACAGGTTGTTCTTGGCAGGAAGGAAAGAAACCCACCACAGCTCCATCTCCTGGCTCCACACCGCCCCCCCCCCACCCCTCCAAGTCACTACCTGATGACTTCTCCATCCGTTTTAATTGGTAATTATTTTGCGGGGTTTAATGCCTTTATTCAGACTGTCAGTGTGGAGTCAGGAGAGGAGGATTAGGTGCCCCAGGGGGACGAGACACTGGCACGGCCAGGACAGCTCATTTTTACACGGGCAGGGGAGGAGGACAGCTCATCTTTGATCCGGCTGGGGTTTCGCAGGCCAGAGGGGTGACAGCTGCACTTTCTTTAGCCCACATTTGAATTTGAATTCTATCTTAGGATGCAGCGCGCCGTGGACTTGGCAGGGCAGTGGGGTAATCTGCTCGGCACAAACGCCCGGGCCTTTTCTTCCTGTGTGCCCTCGCAGAGATTGGAGTAATTAAAGTTAAATGGAATGCATTAAAAACTCACTTGTGCCGAGGCTGTGGCGGCCGTGCCAACACTGAATGGGCTGGGGCTGTCCTTTTACGCCGCTCTAATCCTGCGGAATATATGCGCGCCCCGTGACTTTGATGCTACACTACTAAAGCGCTGGAAACGGCTACCAGCGAAGCCACGACTGACTGCTGGCTTTCACCTCAGAAGAACATCTTGGAAAGCAAATTCAGCTGGATTCTGACATTGGCATGACGGTTGGATGGAATCAGCTCGGGGAGTGTTAACACTTTGCAGACACGCATGTCACTCTTAAATTGCTATGTTTTGATGCGCATGGTCTATTTAAATACCTGCACACTGCTTTTCCCTCTAACCTGTGATAACATTTAGGGCTGTCCACAACAGTAACTAACACTTGCAGCACTCAAGGTTGTTCCATAAATCGTTGGCCGACGTGTAAAGAGCAGCTCTCTGTGCCAACAAATACTGTCTCTTAAGGTGTGTGACTTTGTTGAAAAGGTGGCCACTCCCAGTTTTTTCAGACATTTTAACCTGGACTTTATTTATCATAAAGCACACACACAAAACAATAGACTGTATCTATAAGGAACCAAACCTGCTCCTCCAGGTTCAAGTCAATGGACTCGAAGCATCAAACCCCCGAGGTAATTTTCACCGCCTTTCATTTCAGAGGTATGCGGACAAAGACAAAGGGGGGTGCAGGCGGCAAAACTATCATCATAATCTTTTCCTGGCTTTGTGTGTGATCCTTGAGCCCTCGTAATGACAGGAGATTGGGCAGGGAGAAACCTAGAGCTGAGCCTAGAGGTGTTTTCTGAAAAAGAAACTGTAAAACAACGTGAGTCGAGAGAAACATGGTTGTGAACCAGTTTTAGGGGAAAACTCTTACACTCATGGTTCACTAAAACATTTGAGACTAATTAGCAAGCACATAAGTCAGTCACTATGAGCCGTCTCCCCAGTTATCCATGTCTTGATATAGTCAAAAGAATAATTTAGTTTAGTTTAGTTTATTCATTCATTTTATAATAAAAAAACAAAACAATACAACATTATACAACAAATAAATATACAACACAAATAAAATGAAGGGTGGCAGTAAGAAGAAAAAAAAAATCTTATTTTAACTGCCCCCTCTTACAGTCCATCAAATCAAACAACAATCAACTTTAATTAATAATAATATAATAATTAATTCAATTTATAACGCACTTTTCATTACTGAAAATCTCAAAGTGCTACACATATATCGAATGCTACACACATTCATACACCGGTGGCGGCAGACTACCATGCAAGGTGCTTTCCAGTCCTACCGGGAGCAACTCAGGGTTAAGTGTCTTGCCCAAGGACACAACGACACATGGTGCGGGTCCCGGGAGTCGAACCGCCAACTTTCCGATCGGGAGACAACTGCCCTTACCACTACGCCACGGCCGCCCATTAATAAAAAATAAGAAATAATTCACCAAAAATATCAAACTACAAAGCAACATACATAACAGTATTTCATTTATACCTTTGCAATAGTCCATTTTTAATAATTTTCTTAAATGTAATCATTGTTGCTGCATTTTTTTTACTTCAGTCTCCATGCCATTCCATAAGCCAATTCCTTGAATTTAAGCCAGAGAACGCTCATTGCACGCTTGGTTTTCAGGTTTTACAGTAAATACTTAAACCTAATTTAGTCTGTTGTTAGATGATACAACGTTAGGAACGTGACATGCCTGAAAACTAGAGGTGTGATAGTACATGTACTCATACATCACTGTTGTAATGTCAGGGCTTAGTACATTGATCAGGCAAGGAATAAGTTAGTCACCACTCTCTAGATGTGTTTTAGTGACCCTTTGCAACTAGGGTGAACAGGAAAGAAGTTCCGTAATTTCCGGACTACAAGCCGCTACTTTTTCAAACGCTTTGAAAAAAATTTATGGATTGTCACGAGCTAACGAGTTTCATGCCGCCAAAACATTTAGCCTCGTCACATCCAGGCATTTACATAACTGCCACAAACATGTCTGGCGATCATGTGAAACACATTATCCCTGCTGGGCCAGCGGTGTACAGTAGTCTACATTTTGGTAGTGGGTATACTGTGCTTAGAAACCAAAGTACAGTACATGTACACCGGTTAGTACAATGTACAAATAATCGTCACTTTATTTTGATTTTATTGAACATTTCTAAATTTCTCTGATTCTTATATTTGAATAAATGTACAACAAACTTTGTACAACAGTTGGCTTTGTATCAAAAACATGTTATAGAATTTACAAAACAGTATCCAAGCAAAACATGTTCAAGTATAAAGTAGCACAGAATTATACAATAATTCACTGGATAAGGAAATGTAATAAACAAGCGTGGCATACAGATAGATTGTTACAGAAGTGTTTAACTGCTGTTTAACGTATCAATGACATGTGCCTAATGATATGTCATGTATCACTGGGCACTTTTATGAGGGTACACTGAACTTCTTGAGCTTTTCTAGTGGATATACTCCATATGCCCACATATTGCGTAGACTACACCACTGCTGGGGGCACAACAAAGTATTTGCAGCCAGTCAACAAAAGCGTGAATCGTGCATTTAAAATGTCATTCCGAGCTCTGTGGCAGGCTTGGATGACTAGCGGCGAGAAGTCGTTTATCAAAACTGGTCGCATGCGAAGAGCAACTTTTGCTCCAAGTCTGCCGGTGGATCTTGGCATGGAAAAAAGTTTGGGAACCCCTGGGCTATTGTACTTGTTTTTTTATTTTAACCAGCCGTATTTCAGGCACTGTTCAGAAAACCATTTACTGTACATATTTGTGTATGTTACCGGTAGCCTAAGTATTTAATTAAAAGTTTTATAAAACTTTCTGTTTAAATAGCTCATGTTACAACTTGGACACCTGTGGCTTATAGACAAATGCGGCCTGTATATATACTTTTATTTTCTTTTAAAGTTAGTGGGTGCGGCTTATATTCAGGTGCGCTTAATAGTCCGGAAATTACGGTACATGCTATCTACAGGTGGTCCCCGACTTACGAGCGAGTTCCGTTCCTACGAGGTGCTCGTAACACAAAATCTCGTACGTCGGAACCCGAAACACATGTTGCTCGTAAGTCCGGATTTTCGGTCGTAAGTCGGAAAATTTATGCTAGCGCTACTACGAACACTCGTTTTTCATCACAAACGTTCATACTAGTTCATAAACATGCTCAGAAACTTGTTTCCAAACGGTTAGCTAACACACTTTCATCTAAAAACACATAAAAGTGCTGTATTTTTTGTATGTTCTTTACAAATTTACTGCTCGTTTGCCAGCTCGTAAGTCCGGAACCTCGTAAGTAAGAGCGCTCGTAAGTCGGGGACCACCTGTACTTAGGCTCATTCTTCACTACTGATGTTTTTTTAATTGTTATATCCACATTTATGTATGTTCCCTGTCCGCACATGCAAACAAAAACACAAAAATACCTGTTGAGGTGGCTAAAATGTCTAAATTAACAATTTGTTAAAATACAGAGAAAGAACATGCTTAGCTTGACTGAAGCCATTTCCAATTTTTTTTATTTTTATCATTTCAACACAAGCTTGGTGACAAAAATATGATCAAGCAGGACAGATGTAAAAGAGAAAACCCCACAAAAACAGCTCTATATTTCATTGTGTTTACAAAGCACAAAATGATAGTGAGCGTGCACAAAATATGCTGCTACCAGGCTACACATCTACAACAGCTTTTAAAAATCTTCACTCTTTAATCAAATGTAAACAGGGGAAGAAAAAAAATCCCATCAAAGATTTTATTTGCATGTGTTTGAGCGTGACACATGCAGAAAAAATATCTGGAGTATTGTTGATAGGACCTAGCATTGTACACCAAAGCAAAGCAAAAATCGTTATTTCAGAAAACACACTTCAGACATTAAATGAAATGATAACTGGGTTACAATTTACACACCTTAATAAACATAGTTAAATATGATAATAGGAGTTAAAAAAAATAAAGAAACTACAACTGTGTATGAACAACACAACAGCATTAGCTATGTGTGAGCGGTTCATTTTATTTATTTTGTATTTTCACATTTGGAAGATGCCATTCAGTTCTGCCTTTTAATTTTGTATGAAGTCTAGGTCAAAATAATTGAAACAAACAATGATTTTGTTCTATTTTCTTAACAAAAGAGAGATACCTTTCAGTTTTGTCAAACTTTTTGTCATACAGCCTGAAGGACACTGTTTACAATTCGAACTGAATGAACAAGTCAGAACAATATGAATTTGATATTATATGACCCTATCTTTTTGGATTATAGCAAAGTTATCAGTAGATAATTCTGCTTAGTTGTACCTTTGTTTTTTGTCTCTGCTTCCAGGAGAGTTTTGGTTAGATTGTAATAAATGTAAAAAGCTATTTTGTATTTGTTTCCTGTTGTACTTGTAACAACTCCTGACCCCCAAAATCTAAAATGATCACAATTTTTGTGTATTGTTGCACCTCTACTAAAAACTAAACAGTGCTCAGAGTAAGATGGACAAAGCATCTAAATCCCACAGACCTCCTCAGCTGTTGGTCACCTGCTGTCATGACAGGCAGGTGATCATGTAATTGTTTGTGTCTGTGTGTTTGGCTCCAGAGCCAGTGGATCCATTTCAAGGGACTGCTCAGGAAGAGGTCACTTGATGTGCATTTACAAAGTATTCACTTTTGGATTCAACCTAGTTTCAGATGGCTGCCACAACTAATCAGCCTTTAAAACAGAAACATTGATGTTATTTGAGCAGTTTTACTGGTATTCAGCTAAAATTTTGCACAGTAGTAGCTGAGACTAATACTCTGTGTGAAATCATTGTTTTACATTGTTGGTACAAAAGATAAAAAAAAATGTTAATTTAAAACAGTTGTTTGTGTATGAAGTTTGTGTGCCACCGCACGTTGAATTATTTCCGTTTCACTATAATTGTATACAGTCATAAAGGCAAGTTTTGGTAAATCATTTTATTGTACTAGCTCAATCAAAATAATGGAGACAAATGGGGAAAATAAGAACAGAACTGTTGGGGTTTTGTTCCTGAATATTTCCTTGTGCCCAGCATCTATTCAGCACCCTTATCTAAGAGTAATTTGTGAAATTATTACACTTTTAGAGGTGAATATTTTGTGACAATATTGTATAAATGTTGAAAAAAGCTCTGGTAAACTTATTGTGATTAGTTTACAGATTTAGAATCAAGATCTAAAGGGAATGTTCCCTATTATTGCTGGTAATATTTGGTTAAAAGACCGGTTCTGATTTTTTTTTAAAATCTAAAAACAAAACATTCCAGACAACAACAGGTACACACACTGTCTTGATTTGTTAATTTTTATAATTTTTTTTAAATGAAAGGTGGTCTTTTGTGCCCAAAATAAATTTTGTAATTTTAAAATGCATTTTGCATGTACCGGTATATTTTATTAATTTTTATAGATTTTTTTCACAAGAGGAATTTATAAATTCTGCTGTGTTTATTTCCCTGTCTTGATATTTTCTTTAATTTATATTCTGGACTGCACCTAGTGTATATACACTATATATTAGGGTTAAAGTTTCTTTATTTGTCATTTGCACCACATGTGATTCATGTGGTGAAATGAAATTGTGTATACAGGGTTACAGTTACATCCAACAAAAGTATAAATTATAAAGGAAAACAGAGATAAGATCTAAGAAAACACTAAGCACTAGTACAAAAACAATACAGCAAACAACAGCAGCACGAACATGAGTGTGTGTGAGCATATAGTATATATATATATATATATATATTATATATATATATATATATATATATATATATATATATATATACAGTATTTTCTGGTGTATAGGTCGCACCTGTGTATAGGTCGCATTGTCCAATTATCACCAATAGATTGGAAAAATCCCTAGATAGGTCGCACTGGTGTATAGGTCGCACCTACGTTTAGCTCTGCTGCAAATGTCTGCCACAGGAGCGCACAGCAAGGCTTTTAAGAAGATTAACACTTAAAAACAATTATTTGTTTGATAAAAATTATAGCAAATATGTGTCTGAGCTGAACTTTTCCTTAATAAATGAACGTAATTGTGAAATGAGCTGGATTTAAAAATTTGTTTCGCCGAAAGTGATAACAAGCCATATATAGGTCGCACCTGTGTATAGGTCGCAGGCCTTGAAAAAACCATAAAAAGGTGCGACCTATACACCGGAAAATACGGTATATATATATATATATATATATATATATATATATACTATATATATATATATATCATATATATATATATATATATATATATATATATATATATATATATACATACCATACCATACCATACCAGCTTTATTTATAGAGCACTTTAAACACCTACAGGACCAAAGTGCTGTACACACAACAAAACAATCACAATCAGGTAATAAAATAATTAAAATAAATAAAAGTCACATAATAAAAGTTGAGGAATCATACACTCAGATAAAACAAGCGACTAAAATTATTAAAAGTCAACATCGCATATGGTCAAATTCCAAGTCCAGATTAACACCACACACCTGACAGAAAGAAAAAAAAACAGTCGTTTATAAACACAACTGGAGCGACATGTTCACAGAGATATTAGTCAGAATGTAGTTTAGACTTATCTCATTTTGCCTAGTCAAAATAAAATTAGAGATAGAAGGAGACATTTTATAGCTTTTTTATTTCACATTTACTCATTCATTTGCAACTGAAAAGCTTTGGTCTGAATTCAGGTCATCTGGACAGTTTTTTCTATTTTTTAATGCTGAAACGTTTCACCTTCAAGCCGGCTAATTCATCAAACAAGCAGGTTGAATGAATGAATAATGGGGACGCATGCAGGCCTCGATAGTCTCAAAGCAAAACAAAGAAACAAAAACAAAACAAAAAAACTCGTAGCATACGGCTTACTTGGATAGAATAACTTATTTTCTAAACTGTACTGTTCGATTTTCCTTTACATCGCCTGCCGCAGACGTAGGCACAAGTTAGCTTACGTTAGCTCGTTAGCTACATCGTAATAGAGCTTTGGAGCGCATGTGACCGTGATCATGTACGTGAAACCACAGAATTCAAGAGAACAAAGCTACGAAACAGAACTAATTACCTTCAACTTCTGAATGGATTGCAGCAAGTTTAGGACAGGAGTTCCGTGACAAATGAACTGAACACAGTTGAGCTCCGTGATCACCGCAGCACAGACAGAATATAACGGTTGAGATTCAAGCCAGCGGCGCGGTTCAACAAGAGAGGCGTTGACTGGTTGGAACAGATCACGTGCTACCTCCACCAATCCAATCATAATGCTCGGGCTCTGAAGTTCTTCTTCTTGTTTTTTAATGGCAGAAAGCAAAAAACACAAGTACTGCCACCTACTGAAATGAATGTGTGACCTCGACGTCGTGGAATAAATGAGGTTTCTTGTAAATGAGTCGAGTCTAACCTGCCTAAATAAAGGTTGAATGAATGAACAACAACAACAACAACAACAACAACAACAACAACAACAACAACAACAACAACAACAACAACAACAACAACAACAACAACAACAACAACAATTATATTCTTCAAATAAATAATATACAGTATATATAATTTGTAAAAAAGAAAAAAAGAATTGAGGAAATGCATTAAAATGTTATTAAAAAACAACATTCTTAATAAATCAATTGTCTAATGCAAATTTATAGTCCTAAAAGTTTAACTCTGTGAACCGGGTCCAGATAACGTCCAAAACTGACGTTCATACGACGTACAACTGCGGTCATGGTTAGACGTCCTAATTAGACCTTGTTTGCACGTCAGGGCGACGTCTATAATTGGACTCTCAAATGACGGACAAGTCTAATTTGTAAAAAAAATAAAAAAGAATTGAGGAAATGCATTAAAATGTTATTAAAAAACAACATTCTTAATAAATCAATTGTCTAACTGCACTTTTATAGTCCTAAAAGTTTAACTCTGTGAAGCGGGTCCAGATCACCTCCAAAACTGACGTTCATACGACGTACAAATGCGGTCATGGTTAGACGTCAAAAATAGACCTTGTTTGCACGTCGGGGCAACGTCTAGAATTGGTCTTCGACCAATGGGCTCGATATAGACGTCACCTCGACGTCCCCTGGACGTCTACTGTTTAGTGGGTTCCTGGGGTCTTGGGCTTTGATCGCCCTTTCATCTGTCTCGGGCTTTGGGGGGACGGATCTCTGATGCTTCACAATCGCTACTAAATGTTCTATTGGAGGAACCTTATTCACTTATGCATGCTCACAACCACACACAAATGGATGCAGGGATGTATATGTAGATATATGTAGATGGGTATATAAATGAATATAAATATATATGTATGTATACTGTATATATATTTGTAGGTATGGGTATGTTTATATATAGAAATCTAATGCAAGGTCATGAATATTATCAGTCTTTATGCTTGTATGTTTCGTTGCTGTGTTCTGTCATGTGCTTTGCAGGATTGTGGACGGAGGTTTGGTGTGTTTGCCTTGTGCTCTTTTTGTGGATAATTGTTGTTTTGTTGTCTCACTTTCTCTTTTCTTTCTTTCTCTCTATTAAAAAAATAAAATAAAATAAAAATAATAAAAAAAATATATATATACATATTGGAGTGAGAGGATGGCTATAAGGTGTGAAGGGAGGCCATCTATAAATGAAAAAATAAATAAAAATAAATAATAATAATGATGTTGGGGAATATTGAAGTTTTAGTGATTGATAAAGTCTCTCTCTCTCTTACAGAAGGTACTTGGAGGAGGCAGACCAGAGGGAGGAGGTGAGTGTCCATCAGGTGAGTAATTCCATGCATTTATCCAAGAGTCCCAAGTAGTGTCTTGCAGGTGGCAGCTGGTGGAGGAGTGTCAGGCTGGAGTACAGAGTTTTCTCAGAAGGAGTCCAGTTTGGAGGCAGCTTGTCCAGTTTGGGTTCCAGAGGTGAGTCACAGATTTGTCTTGAAAACACAGGGAGACATAAGCTGATTAAACATAAGTTCACGAAGGAAAACATTAAAATGGCTGTCTCAAAGTACCCAAGGCGACTGAATGATTCAGCGAAGACTGGAACCTCCTCCAAGGCTTAAATAGCAGCTGGACTCGTTAACCGGATTGGCAGCCGCTGGTTATCCAAGAACTCCACCTCCAGTACTCAGGAACTGCAAGGTGAGTTCTCACACACTCACACACAAACACAAACCCAACAAGATGCTACAGATATAATAATAATAATAATAATAATCATTTTATTTAAAAGTGCACAACACAGAGATGTCTCCCCCTCCTCCCCCTGCCCTGCCAAGTGAATAGTGTGATGAGTTGTTGTAAGTAACCAGGAAAACCCGGAGTGGACTTTTAGTGGCATGAGTATTCTCCTATTCTGAGTATTCTGTGGACTCTGTGCCAGTCTGTTGTAGTGAAAGGGGAGCTGAGGCATAAGGCTCTCTGTTTACTGGTTTGTCTATGTTCCTACCCTCACCTATGGCCACAAACTTTGGGTAGTGACTGAAAGAACGATATTGCAGATACTGGCGGTTGAAATGAATTTCCTCTGCAGGGTAGCTGCAGAGATAGGGTGAGAAGTTCAGTCATTTGGGAGAGACTTGGAGTAGAACTGTTGCTCCTCTGCTTCGAGAGGAGTCAATTAGGGTGGTTCGGGCATGGTAAGGATGCTTCCTGGGCACCTCCCTAGGGAGGTGCTTTGGGCATGTCTGACTGGGAGGAGACCCCCAGGAAAGACCCAGGACATGTTGGAGATACTACGTCTTTCATTTGGCCTGGTAACACTTTGGGGTCCTCCCAGAAGAGCTGGAAAAGGTGGCTGTGGAAAGAGATGTCTGGGCCACCCTGCTTCAAGCTGCTGCCCCTGCAACCTGACTTTGGAACAAGCAGAAGATAATAGATGGAGGGATAGATGGAGTACTCTATTAATCAAGTGGAATAGATTCATTCACAAAGAAATGGAAAGAGCACTAGGTAAACTAATATTTCATGGTAAATGTGTGTAGGTCCAGACAAATATTTATTTAAATGTGAAGGGGACAAGTCCTTCTTCTTCTTCTGTCGGCTTTTCCCTTTTCAGGCGTCGCCACAGCGAGTCATCCTCCTCCACCTCACTCTGTCCTCTGCATCCTCTGTCCTCACTCCAACTACCTTCATGTCCTCTCTAACTGCATCCATATATCTCCTCTTTGGCCTCCCTCTTTGTCTTTTTCCTGGCAGCTGCATTTCTAACATCCTTCTACCAATATACCCACTGTCCCTCCTCTGGACATGTCCAAACCATCTCAGTCTGGCCTCCCTAACTTTATCTCCCAGTTGTTCAACATGTGCTGTACCTCTGATGATCTCATTCCTGATCTTATCCATCCTTGTCACTCCTAAGGAGAACCTCAGCATCTTCATTTAATAATAATAATAATAATAATAATAATAATTGTCTAATCTTGTCATCTGCGTATGTTTCCCATACACAGACGAAATTCGTCTCTGCATTTAACCCAACCACCTACCAGGCGGTGCAGTGAGCAGCCATAGAAGGCGCTCGGGGAGCTGGAGAAATAGGTGTGCACTCATAGACACCCCAAGATGTGTAGTGGCCGGGACGCGAACCCGCGTCCTTCGGGTCCCAAGTCAAACGCCCTAACCACTACACCATCTTGGCTCTTCTGCCACTTCCAGTTCTTTCTCCTGTCTTTTTGTCAATGACACTGTCTCCAGACCATACAACATAGCTGGTCTCACCACTGTCTTGTAAACTTTTCCTTTGACCTTTGCTGACACCTTTTTGTCACAAATCACTCCTGAAACTTTTCTCCATCCACTCCATCCTGCCTGGACTCTCTTTTTCACCTCTTTACCACATTCCCCATTTTCCTGGACAGTGGACCCCAAGTACTTGAAGTCCTGCACCTTTGTGACCTCTGCTCCTTGTAGCCTCACTGTTCCACTGGCCTCCCTCTCATTCACACACATGTACTCTGTCTTACTACGGCTGACTTTCATTCCTCTTCTTTCAAGTGCATACCTCCACCTCTCCAAGTTCTCTTCCACCTGTTCCCTGTTCTCACCACAGATCACAATGTCATCTGCAAACATCATAGTCCATGGGGATTCCTGCCTGACCTCATCTGTTAGTCGGTCCATCACCAGAGCAAACAAGAAGGGGCTCAGAGCCGATCCTTGATGCAATCCCACCTCCACCTTGAAGCTATCTGTCACTCCTACAGCACATCTCACCACTGTCCTGCTGTCCTCATACATGTCCTGTACCAGTCTAACATACTTTTCTGCCACTCCAGATTTCCTCATGCAATACCACACCTCCTCTCTTGGCACCCTGTCATATGCTTTTTCTAAATCCACAAACACACAATGGAGTTCTTTCTGACCCTCTCTGTACTTCTCTATCAACATCCTCAAAGCAAAAATGGCATCTGTGGTGCTCTTTCTTGGCATGAAACCATACTGCTGCTCACAGATAGTCACATCTTGTCTAAGTCTTGCTTCCACAACTCTCTCCCAGATCTTCATTGTGTGGCTCATCAACTTAATTCCCCTGTAGTTGCTACAAATCTGTACATCACTCTTGTTCTTAAAAATGGGCACCAGCACACTTCTTCTCCATTCTTCAGGCATTTTCTCACCCTCAAATATTCCATTAAATATTTGAGTCAAAAACCTCACTGCCATCTCTCCAAGACATTTCCAAACCTCCACTGGTATGTCATCAGGTCCTACTGCACAATACGCAGAGCGCGCATACTTAGAGACAGACAATTTTCTGGCCCACGATGACGACTGGCTCATCTGCCGTTATAGGCTTCCAAGGGTAATCCTTCTGGAACTGTGTTTGGTGCTGCGGCAGATCTTGGAGCGTGATACAATGAGGAGCCGTACGCTACCCGTACACATACAGCTGCTGACCACACTGGGGTTCCTAGTAACAGGCATTACAGAAGCCGTTTTCGCACTGCACGGCCCTCCCCGGCTCTCCCTGGCTCCACCCTGCTTCTAACCTGGGTTCGGCGTGTTCGCATTTTCCTTTTCCGCCCGGGATCCGCCCTTGTTTTGGAACCATCTCCACCGTGGTTCTTATCGGGCCGGCCCCACGGACCCAGTTTGACGTCATGTACTGCTCACATTTGATTCGTTGTTTGCAGCAGGGGCGGGACTCATTCAAACAACCTCAGCGCGAGCTGATTTCATTAATATTTAACTACAGAAACCCCTAAAATAATTGTTAGCTGAATTAGTGTTTCTGAGTTAAATTTTTGTTAATGACTGATTACAATTCAGCTTATGTTAGGACGTAAATAACACGAAGCGCGCACCCATAGCCTACAGAGCATTTCCGCCTTTCAGCGCGAATGCTGAAGTTCTATAAAATATAACTAATATTCTCTAACTCTTGCGCGTAGCCAGGGTTTTAAAATATAACTCATAATCTCTAAATCCTGCGCGCCAGAATTTTACAAGCGGCAAATCCTTCATAGGAAAGGTTGACTCCTAAAAAACTAATAAGCCGCTGTGGCGTAAAGGGATAAGCTCTTGGCTTTAAGCTCACATTTTATCTTGACCCGTAGGCTACAAGTTCGAATCTCAGCTGGGTCAAGTTATTTTATGTTTGTCTTTTATTGGAGAAAATAAAAAGAAGTAGTTACTACTTCTTTTTAGTAACTACTTCTTTTTATTTTGAATATAGGTCGCACCTACGTCAAAATGTGGACTGTGTTTAGCTCTGCTGCAAATGTCTGCCACAGGAGCTCACAGCAAGGCTTTTAAGAAGATTAACACTTAAAAACAATTATTTGTTTGATAAAAACTTATAGCAAATATGTGTCTGAGCTGAACTTTTCTTTAATAAATGAATAATTTTAGCAGGATAAACACCTAAAAAAATACATTTGTTATGCCCCCGGTAGAGCTGCGCGTGCTGCCTGTACGCCTCTGTACGACGTACGTACGCTGAGGCACAAGCGTAGCCCCGCAGGGCACAAACGTGCAAAGCTCTTTTTTTACGACCTCGCACGCTTGCGCGGTGTCTGACCATAAACTTCCCCGGCGCCGGACTGTTTTGTATGTTACACAAATGAATTAAATTCCCCTTCTTCATCGCTGATCAGGACTTTTGTTTTGTTTTTTTGCCAAAAGTCAAGTAAAAGCTTCTTCCTCCGTTCACTCCATGACTGAAATGAATGAATTCAGGTCCTACCTGGCTGCGCGAGGTTTTAAATATTTCCTGGTGGGCTGTGGGCTGCAGGAAAAGCGCTCCCTGTTTTTATTTTTACTTTTTATTAGTTTTTATTAACATATAAAGTTAGAAAGACCGCAGCGGCTGCAGCCGAGCAACCGCAGCTGAAGCCAGCTGGTTGTCCCGCTCGAGCTGTCAATCATTTCAGTAGGCGTGTCAGCAAGTGACCAATCAGCGACCTCAGTTTGTCCCCTCTGCACGCAGCGGCTCAAATTACAACAAGGATTTGGAGCAAAAACGCGAGCATTTAATGTGAGAAAGAAAGCAGAGCTGTGCCAGTGAACGCGTGCGTACAGAATGCGCGCGTAGAGTGGCGTAAAGCCAGGACGCTCAGCTTTGCCGGAGCCTTTAGCTGACATTATTGTAAGAGTGTGTCTCAGTTTAATTTTTGTTAATAAATGATTACAAATCAGCTTATTTTATAAAAAGCCATAAATAGGTTGCACCTGAATATAGGTCGCAGGGCATGCTAAAATGATAAAAAGCCGCGACCTATATTCCGGAAAATACAGTAGTTTTTTTGGAGTCAACCTTTCCTATGAAGGATTTGCCGCTTGTAAAATTCTGGCGCGCGCAGGATTTAGAGATTATGAGTTATATTTTAAAACCCTGGCTACGTGCAAGAGTTAGAGAATATTAGTTATATTTTATAGAACTTCAGCATTCGCGCTGAAAGGCGGAAATGCTCTGTAGGCTATGGGTGCGCGCTTCGTGTAATTTACGTCCTAACATAAGCTGAATTGGAATCAGTCATTAACAAAAATTTAGCTCAGAAACACTAATACTGTATATATATTCAGCTAACAAACATTTTTTAGCGGCGTGTCCGCTCTTAAAACACTGTAAGCGCGCACACAAGAACACTCCACCCACGTCAAGTGAACACTCCACCCACGTCAAGTGAACACCCCACCCACTTCAAGGCTTGCTCTCCACATAATGCGTAATGAACGCGGGTGGGCCAGTTCGGGCTCTGTGCAAACCAGGGGCGGCCCGGGCCACTGAGGGCTGGCCAATGCGAAAACGGCTAGAGAGAGCTAGTATACTAATCAGGGCTATGCCAGCCAACCCTGAGCCATGCCAGCTGTGTGGGACGGAATTGTCCATATGGCAACCAGGTTTATCAAATTCTCATACAGTGCAGTTGAACAGACCCACATTAAAGTACCATTTGCAGTGACAACCAGTTTTCATAATGTAATTGGAGCTATCGACTGCACACACATCACTATAAAAGCACCATCACAAGATGAATATGTTTATGCCAACTAGGGATGCACCGATCCACATTTCTCACTTCCGATTCAATACAGATACTTTGAAACTAGGTATCGATCGATACTGATAGTTTTCTGATCAAATATCGTTCAAGTACAGTACTCAACTGTGTATAATGAACAAGAAAGTTCATTCTCAATAGTCCAGGTATCAAATCCGTTCATTCTCAATCAGTTCATCTGGACAGTTTCTTTTTAGTAGAAACGTTTCACCCTCACTCCTGTGTATAATGAAGATTTTGAACTGAGAACATTTATTTCAACACGATGTGAGACATCCTATGAAGACTCTTTGAGTCTAACCACAAGAACCTCACAAATTTTAGCAGCTAACAGGAGGCATGTCTTCACCCCACACGTCCTTCTTACTCATGGTTCAGTTGGAAAACCTAAAAAAACGCTAAGCATGATGGAAAATACAACACAGCCAGTAAGGCAGTGGCAGTGTTGTATTTCCCATCATGCTTAGCGTTTTTTTTTAGTTTTCAAAACTAAAATGCTGCTAAGTATTATGGGAAAGACAACAAAGTCCACTGCCTTACTGGTTAAGGGAGTGGCTGTGTTGTATTTCCCATCATGCTTAGCGTTTTTTTTAGTTTTTCCAACTGAACCATGAGTAAGAAGGATGTGTGTGGTGAAAACCTACCTCCTGTTCACTGTTAAAGTTTAGGTTCTTCCTGTTGTGAGGCCTAAAGTGTCGTTATTGGGTTTAACTCACACACTGTTAAAGCAGTCACAGAATGTGACTGAACATAAATACTCTTTGAAACTGGATCGGAAAATATCGGCAGGTTGGAACTGATACCAGATGCTGAAACTATGCTGGTATCGGATACCGATACTGGATCGGATTGGCCCCATCCCTAATGCCAACAGGAAGCATTTTCATTCAGTCAATGAGCAAATTATTGTATATGTCATGTGCAAAAGCAACCAACCAACATTGTGGCAAGGTGGCCTGGTTCAATGCATGATTCATTAATTCTAATGAACGGCAAGGTTTGGAACAGACTACAAGCTGTCACAGTGTGGGATGGGTGGCTTCTTGTTGAGTAAATTCACTTGTCCTAATATGTCTGACCATTTTTCTTAATTTTTGCAAGTGTGTGCTACCCTGAACCCACAAAGTTTGCAGCTTTGCAAATATTGTCCCATTCAATCCTCTTGCACTTGGCACTAATAGCACTTGGCTGATCTCTCCTACTCCAGACTCGGATAAGATTTTTGGACAATATGGGTTTCAGCCTAGACATCCGCCTCAGCTGGAAAAAACAGGATTTAACAATCATGTTTACATGACTGTTAAGTTTCATGGAAGGATCCATTATCACTCCCAGATCAGTGATTCTTTGTTTCTGTAACGGGGCTAGAGCGGAAATGTCGATGCAGTGGTTGATGATTGTGTCGTTGGGAGGAAACAACATGATTTCAGACTTCTTCTCATTGAAACTTAAGAAATTTAAAGCCATCCATTCTCTGATGTCAGCGAGGTAGTCAAGCAGAGGTTGAATAGAGCGTGTACCATTGTGTCTTAGGAGGAAATAAATTTGACAGTCATTAGCTGTGTTTCCATCAAGGTTTCTAGATGCGCATTTTGAAGCATCGCATCAGAAAAGCTAAATGGAAACGGCATAATTCGAGTTAACTTCCTCTAAATCGCTCTAAAGTTGATACGCTCGCTTGAGGTGGTTTTTGGGGGGTCGAAACAGAGCTGATGCGCAAAACGACAGATGGAAACAGATTTGCCGACTCAGTTCTGCCGTAGCGAACATTTACGTCATGTGACTGATCAGCTGTTTCCGCTCCGGACAACATGTAACATCGCTAAAACTAGTTGGCATGACAGAATAAATACAACTTGCCCGATAGCAACACATACCTGAAATATTCTCTCCATTTTGCTGAGATGTGTGGTCGGGTTCTGTTTTCAACCGCTACTTCCTGTTTACTGTAGACATGCGTAACGCTGACGTCTGACGTAATGACGCTGTGCGTGGCCCGGTAGATGCGATTCAAGCCAGTAGATGGAAACACTTCTGCTTTGCATTAATTTGTATTTACATATTTGCGAGATTTCAAAAATTAGCTCAAAATTCGAAATGAAAATAGATGGAAACACGGTTATTGGCGTAGAAGTGAAGGATCTAAACCACTTGAGGGCTGACCCTGTGATGCCCACCCACTGCTCTAACCTAGCAATAAGGATCTCATGGTTGATGGTGTCAAAAACAGATGTAAGGTCCAGTAAGACAAGGAGCACAGGATCACCAGTGTCTGTGGATAGGAAGATGTCGTTAAAAACCTTCAATAGAGCAGTTTCAGAGCTGTGGAGAGGTTTAAAGCCAGACTGGAATAACTCTAAGATTGCATGATCCTAGTCTAGGAAGCATTTTAACTGGGACTCAACAATTTTTTCCAGAAGTTTAGCGACAAATAAGAGTCTGGAGACAGGCCAGAAGTTGGACACGATTGAGGGGTCAAGGTTAGGCTTTTTCAGCAGGGGTTGAACAGCAGCATGCTTAAAGATTTTTGGCACCACCCCTGAGGATAAACTGCTATTCACAATAGTGAGTATAGAAGGACACAGAATAGGAAAAACCTCTTTTAGTAGTCATGGGGGAACCACATCAAAGGGGGAACCAGTGTTATATTAAATGGATGTACCCGGAATAAAAAAACATAACTGAACAGAAGAACCCAGACTCGGATAAGATTTACAGTGTTCATGTATGTCACCAATACATAAAAACATGTACTGAAGCTAGTACTTCAGCTAGTATTTTAGCTGATTTGAGGCTGATTCGAGTCCTCTTTTGGTCCCTGCTTCTCTGGTGGGACCGGCCGAGCTCAGTCGAGCCAAGTCCGGACCAAAACGTGAATGCTGGACTCTGATTTGTCAGGGGGAGGAGTCACTGGATCAGAAACTTTTCACCAATCCGCCATTTGCAATTTCTCGGGATGTGGCGCAGCGGCTGGATCTGTTTCAAAGATTTTAAAAACAATAATGACGCCGCCGTGTTTAATGCTGAAGTCCAGGTGTTTTTTGTGTTTGGTGACCGATGAGCAAGCGGAGTCACCGTGGAGGATCATACGAGCTGCCGACCCGCGAAGCAGGTGAGGCCGGACCCCAATCCCTGGCCTCGCCTGCTCACAAAGGCCGGATTCTGAGCTCTGGCAGGCGGGAGGACCGGGAGTCCGAGACGGAGGGTGGAAACGTTATTTTAAAAACATTTTATGTATTAAAAAAATAAGTTTTTTTCATCAGTGAAGATTAAAAATAAATAAACGGTGCCAGCTTTATCATGAAATCCTGTTTTCACTTTGTCTTTATTAAATAATCTGTTAATTAAAGTTAACTCAGCTGAAAATTCATAAAAAGACAAAATTATCATCAGGAATATTTCCCTCAAACATGTTTAAAGAAGAGATACAGCCTTTGGTTCAACTTTTTTCTAACCCACAGATGTACAAATCACAAAACAAGAATTACACTTTAAATTAAAGCTTTGAATTAAAGCTAAACTTTAAACCAAAACTAAAAACTGAAAGTTATGCACCATAACTTATGTTCCCTGAAGGAAGGGAACGAGGTGCAACATACTTGCTATGGGAATTGCGCCACTGCACGATTACCTGAAGGAATATACTCACGCCTTTACAGCTAGGGGCGTCACCGCCGCGCCAGAGGCCCCGCCCTCTGGGTACTTAAGCGACTTGCGCCCCTCCATCTTTCTCCAAAATTGCACTTCATCGAGCTTTCAGCATTGAAAAGGGCCAGATATGTTGCACCTCGTTCCCTTCCTTCAGGGAACATGAGTTATGGTGCATAACTTTCAGTTCCCTTTCAGTCGGTCTCTCGGTGCAACATACTTGCTATGGGAACGTAATCCATTCACGCCCTTGAAATGCTCAGCAAAGTGCATGTGAGAACATCCGTCCTAAAAGACAGGCATCTCCCAGCTACCTTCTGCAGGGAATGCAGAAAGCACATGCTAAGAGGAAAAAATGCCAAATGTAAAAAACACCAACGTGATGTTTCACTGAGCATATATATATATATACACCAACTAGAGACAGCTTAAGCGTGCTCCATCAGTGTGAATACTTATCATTTCCTTTTCCCATTGGAACATCCTGAGAAACAGGAGGAAAAATGGACCCACCACGTCACAAGAAATTGGGTGACAGATGTGGAGGTAGAAAACCCAAGCCAAGCACAGGGTAACCTCTCAGGTCTTTGTTAACTTTGGAATGTTGTTGTTGTTTGTTTTGGGACAAAGCAACCAAAGTCTTAGGCTCTCAGCCAGATCCCTTCAGAGGCTAGGCTGAAAGTTGCCATAACTGTGGATGTAGAAGCTGTCCACACACCTGAGTCAGTAGGTCCCTGTGAGAAGGCCATTGCCATGGTATCCCTGATAGCATTGAGATCAACTCCGGGAACCACATTTTCTGTGGCCACCTGGGGGCTATGAGAATCAAGGAGAGAGCTCCCTGACGTACCCGTTCCAATGTCGCCCCGATCAGAGGGACAGGTGGAAAGGCATAGTAGAGCACCCCTGCTGGCCATTCATGTGCCAGAGCATCCATACCCAATGGAGCGTCTGCTTCCCTCAAGGAGAAATAAAGGTCACAGTGTGAGCTAGCCCTGCAGGCGAACAGGTCCACAGAGGCTTTCCCAAATCGTGACCAGACCTGTTCCACAATCCATGAGTTCAGGCTCCATTCTGACATCAAAAGAGGTCCTCTTGAGAGGGCGTCCGCTCCATAATTTAGTTCACCAGGGACATGAGTCGCAACTAAGTGACAAGATTCTTGGAACACACCATGTGAGCATCCTCTGCGCCAGTCCTAGGAGGGCCTGGGACCTTGTCCCTCCCTCTCTGTTAATGAAGGACACTGTGGTCCTGTTATCTGATTTCACCAGGATGTGTTGTCCAGCAATCAGACCTTTGTTGAAGAAGTATTTTAATGACAGAAATATGGTCAACAACTCCAGGAAGTTGATATGTAATCTTGCTTCCTGTTCATTCCAAAGGCCGCGGGCGTTCTGATTTCTACAGATCCCCCCCCATCCTGTTTTTGAGGCGTCCGTCGTGATGACCACACAAGATGACACCCTTCCCAATGAGACCCCTTCCGTGAAAACGGACAAATCTCTCCAGGGTTCCAGGGCCTCCAGACACTCTGGATCTATCCTAACCTTCTCTGCCTGATTAGGCAGGTCAGGCTGTATTTGTTGGTTTAACCATAGCTGCATGGGCCGCATTTTCAGTAATGCGTGTGGCACATAGGGAATGGCTGCCGCCAAGAGGCCTAAAAGGCGTTAGCAGAGTTTCACAGGGACCCGTTGGTCCAGTTTAAATCTTTCCAGGCAACGGCGAATGGAGGAAACTCGTTCCTTCGTGTACTGGATGGTGTCGATCTGTACTCCCAAATATACGGTAACCCGTGATGGAGTCAGATCGCTTTTTTGTAGGTTTATGACAAAACCAAGAGACTCCAGGTGAGAAATCACCCTATAGGAGTGTGACTGGGCCTGCTTTCTGCTTTCAGCCAGAATCAGCAGGTCATCTAGGTAATTCATGACCCTGAGTCCTTGATTCCTAAGAGGGGTCAGGGCTGCATCCAGACATTTAGTAAATGTACGCGGAGCAATCTTTAAACCAAAGGGTAAAGCTTTGAATTCATAAGCGTTTCCCTCGAAGGCAAAGTGGAGGAACTTTCTGTGTTTTCTCCATACGCCTATATGAAAATAGGCATCTTTTAAATCCACCGTACATGCGTTGTCTCCA
>JBBPBX010050819.1:13501-24823 GCA_038048925.1 Garcialebias charrua
ATGTCTGAACACACCAAGGATCTTGTTGTGTGGTTGCCTCGTGAAACAATCAAAGCAACATTGCCAAAACCTTTTAAAGAGCTGTTTTTAAAAACAACCTGTGTAATTGACTGCACAGAGACAGTTTTGCAGAAAGCCAAAAACTTGGACAGTAGAAGCGAATCATACAGTCACTATTATTCCAACAACACTGTGAAATACTTAGTTGCTGTTGCTCCCTCTGGATTTATTATGTTTATTTCAGATGCTTATGGCGGCAAATGCAGTGACAGGTACATAACACAGAACTCAGGGTTTCTGGATTATCTACGTGCTGGAGATGAGGTGATGGGTGACCGTGGTTTCACAGTCAGGGACTTGATGGAGGAGCGCAGAGTGAAATCTTAAAATGACACCCCCCATAATTTTGACAATTTTATTAATTAGTTTCTTCTTATCTACCAGTATTCCTTTTCTGTCATGACTCACTGTTTAAAAAAAAGAAGCATGCACTTTACCATAATCCAAACGGTGCATAAAGTCACTGGTTTTATCTCATCTCATAGTTTGTTCTCTCTTGGCTTAGGTTATCTGGAGTGATTCAAATAAAAGACTGAAATGACTATTAATTTCAGAAGTGTGACATTTAATTGTGAGGTGCACACCGTACAGCGTATTTTTACCTCTCCTGGCAGGTAGAAGCCAGTTTGTGATAGCAACATGACATGACTAAAGGGTTGCAGCCAGTAATTATTTGCATCTCCAGCTGTCTGCTTGAGATACTAATTATTTGCAGCAATCATTCTGAGCTCTTTACGGCACTGTCAGCGTGTAAATGTCTTAGCTGCTAATGATAGCTATCACACAAACAGAAATTCACCAATGTGCCAATTTGTGGCACACGGAAGATGTCGTGTGCTATGATCAATCTCATCTCACGCTTCTATCACCGTGAGAAACGGCCGATGATTAGAAAACAATATTCAAGAAAATGAATATATGGATTGAAGGGTTGTGAGGGGTTGTGTCATATAGGTAGGAAGATTAAATTGTCAATAAAGAGGCACACCATCCAGACTAGAGGGAACTCGATATGTTATCTGTGATGGTTGAGTGTGTGTTGCTGTGATTTGTTGTGTGAACGCTTATGAAGCATTCACACTATTGTGATCCATTTTGCTTCTGTTCGTTTTCCGGTGTGATTCTCGTCCCGCAGTTTTCAAGCTAGTTCAGCAAATCATATACGTTCAGCTCTTGCAGTACAATCCTGCAATGACTTTTGGTGTCGGACGTGCAACTTTAGCTTTTTGAAATATTTAGTCTTTTCTGCCATTTTTTCCTAATAGAAAATGAATTGAGCTCATTTTACATCCTTCAGATCTTTAGATCTGTTTACAACCGTTTACTGCTCCTTTCACGTTTTGTTCTGGTTCAACTTCTTTCAGCTTTCTTGTGCAAATTTAAATTACTTTAGAGCTACTTAGAGCTGTTTTTCAGCTGTTTTGTGCTCCTTTAAGCTTCTTTCTGCTCACTACAACATTTCTGCGTTCCATCTAACTTCTTTCTGCTAATTTCAGCTTATTATACTTCTTTCAGCTTATTTATGCAAGTTTCAGCCTTTTTTTTTTTTTTTTACTATTTCAGCTACTACAGTATACAGCTGTGTTATGCAACTTTTAGCTTTTTCAGCTAATTCCACATTTTTTTGCACCCATTTAAACTTTTTTCAGCCCAACTCAGCAGAAAATGTGCTCTCTCCACTTGCCTCTGGTAACTTTAGCTTCTTTCAGCTTTTTTAGCTTTCATTAAGCTGTATTTTGCAAACTTCTGCCTTTTTCAAATTATTCCCACTTTTTGGTGCCGATTTCTGCTTCTTTCAGCCTAACTGGGCACAATTGTGCTCCTCCCACTTCCTTCTGGTAATTTAAGCTTCTTTCTGCCTTTTCAGCTACTTTTCAGCTGTTTTTGCTAATTTCAGGTTTTTCGGCTAATTTACTAAATCTTGTGCTCATTCCTGCTTATTTAAACTGAATTCAGCAAATGTGTTATTTTTCTACTATCTTAGGCTTGATTCCCCCCCCCCCCCATTTCAGCATGTTTTTAGCTAATTTCAGCTGTTTTTCAGCAAGTTATTCAGCAAAAAGCATTCACACTGCATTTGCGCAGGAAATGCAATTTCTCTAGTTACAACGGTATTGTGCTTCCTTCACTGCTTAAGATGGAAAAGAAAGAAGTAAAAAACAAAGTAGCCACATCCAATAGCACAGGGTCAATAATAAATGTCAATCTCTTTGAAAGCTTCAAAGCTTTCAAAGCAAGCAGTTCATGCATTCTTTATGAGATGGAATACAATAATAAGGCATTCATAAAAGTGAAAACAAGTGGTTTTAGTCCTATAAATATTATATAAAGTATAATTCAAACAATTTTGTTTGAAAAAGCCCCAAACTTTTATTCACAAAAAACAGAACAGACTGATGTCCCAAAGAAAAGTACACAAAGTCAAAACTGAACGCCAAAATGAAATCATGCAGATGAATGTAGAATGGCATGCTTCTGTCGGGCCATATGTCACCGGACCACAGTTCAGTGAGCAGGTCTGAGAGGGCTGCATTTCACAGGAGAGTAAGGGCTACTGTACCACACTTTGTCAGAGAAGTACTGCACTAGCTGCTCCACTGCTTGCCAAAGATGTTATGCATTGAGGAGGCAAAGGCAGAGGAGAGAGAATGAGGGAGATCCAAATAGATTTCTTTCAGAGTGTGAGTTAAGAGGGAGAGTTTAAACAACAAGGAGAGTGAGTGCAATTAATGGCAAGTAGGAAAGAAGGCAGCTTCAAAAGGTGTACAGTATAGACAAACATTGATTCAGCTAGATGCATTTCAAACCTACATTTAAACAAAGCTCATTCGAAAAGGTCAAACATTATTTTAAAAAACAAGCCACTGAAATGTCAGATATAATCACAACAACCTCCAATCATTTTAATGTTGACTGTGTTCTTTTATTTTTAAGACATGCCTTGTTGACAGCATCTAGTTAGTTTGTTCACATGCAGAACTTACACAGGGTTGTATTTATCTGATGAAAGAAAATGTATCTGTGCAAAATCGTAACATTAGAAACATCTTATCTAAGAATGATCCAGAAAAACTGGTTCATGCATTTATCACGTCTAGACTGGACTATTGCAATGGTTTATTATCTGGGTGTCCAAATACTTCTTTAAAAAGTCTTCAGTTGATCCAAAATGCTGCTGCCAGAGTCTTAACTGGAGTTAGTGGGAGAGATCATATCTCTCCAGTTTTACCTTCTCTCCATTGGCTCCCTGTCAAGTCTAGAATTTAATTCAAACTCTTTTACTTCTAACCTACAAAGCTCTCAACAACCTAGCTCCATCTATGGAACTTACTGTTCCACATTTTCCTAACAGAGCACTTCGCTCTCACACTGCAGGTTTACTTGCGGTCCCTAGAGTTTCCAAAAGCAGAATGGGAGGAAGATCTTTCAGTTTTCAGGCTCCTCTCTTGTGGAATCAACTTCCAGTTTCTGTCCATGAGGCTGACACATTGTCCAGTTTTAATGAATTGCTAAAATTGAATAGTTTTCATTTTATACTATTTCTATCTTAACATGTGATTCTTGACCCGCCATTGTGTATCTGTTCCTCCTTCCTGTCCTGTCAAACCCAGCCAGTTGAAGCAGATGGCCGCTTGTCCTGAGTCTGGTTCTGCTAAAGGTTTCTTCCTCACGAGATAGTTTTTCCTTTCCACTGTCGCCTTCATGCTTGCTCAAGATGAGAGTTCTGTGATGGAGTTAAATTCAAAGCAGTCTGCTCCTCAGTTAGTGTTAAATTATTATTTTTGTATGAATGTTTCTGATAACTTATCATTTTTATATTTGAATGTTTCTGTTCAGTGCCATGAGATGACTTCTGTTGTGACTTGGCTCAATATAAATAAACTAAATTGACATGAAATTGAATTTATTTTCATGTTAGATGTAAATGTAACACTGTTGTTTGTGTTTCAGTGTTTTCCTCTTTTGTCCAGTTAGTTCTCTTCAGTTACATATAATTCTGATTCTTGACTACATTCTGGGTTGCATTCTTTGATTGAACAATAGTCACAAACACAAGATAATTTGATATTACAATAAACTGAAATGCACAGAAAAAAAGATCTTTATTTTTATTCCTATTGATACAAAGCCCAGTGAGAAAAATCAAAAGAGCACAGTGTGAATTATTTTATTTTTTACTTTGTGCTCTTCACTCTTACACATGAATTTGGTGAAGTCTGCTCACTCATTTTTTTTGTTCTTTAGTTGCCTCACCTCAACTCGTGCACACATCATAACACAAAAGCTTTGTTGTAAAACGGAATAAGGCGAGGTTATGCTGTGACTACACTATCACTGTTTCTGCAGTACTGTCTTTTATTCAAAGAAGTCACAAAGAAGTTTTCCACTACACATATCACATTTAAAAGCAAACAGCATGCTTTGCTTGTATTTTTCCATGACTAAATCTACTATGGCTGATGTTATTCTGGCCTAAATTACCAAGTAGTATAATTTGAAACTATTCCTGCTGCAAATTATAATAAATGCATTATTCCTAAATGAACATCTAGAGGCCACAAAAAAGTCATTACAATGAAACAGAGAGGGGGTTTAGAAGAAAACAACAAAGTCATATAGGTTGTGACTGAATACAACAGATTAAAGAAAAGAGGGGATGTGTGTATGGAATGATAGGAGCGCCATAAAATAAGACACATCTAATTAAAGAAATGGAAATGAGAAAATATACGCGGAGTATTTTAGAAAATTAGAATATTTCACCTGGAAATGGAATATGGACGTGTTGTCTTAAGAAGAGAAAATGTTTGTGACTCACTGTGTTTGCGCTGGGGCATGCTGGTACGGGTCAAACCCTGGTGCTGCGCCTGCCAAGGAGACAGAACGGGTGTGGGCAGCGCACCACCCTACGCAGAGAAAACACAAAGAACAAAATGTATGACGTACCCAAACACAAACAAAGGAAATAATATACACTAAAGCGTAAAAAGACGTTTATTATATGCAAACAACATGTAGCAATTACCATCAAGGACATTTTGGCTCCTGCATGAAAAATCTGTGCTCACACACAAAAAATGATTTAGATGAGTGTGTTTAGACAATCCATGGATATCTTGAAGTACTTGATGCAAGATGAAGGTGGGAGTCGTTTAGAAATTTCATGAAAAAAGTTGCTTTTCTGGCTAAGATGTTTTTTCTGTGGAAACACACCTGCCTGCATTTTATGAAGCCTTTCCTAACATGCATGACATATTATCTACTACAGTTATCGCTTCCTGAAGTTTAGCTGAGAATAGAAGCTTAGAAAGAGTTTAGTTTACAAGATGTTAAGGCGACAAGCAAAATATTTATATCCCATGAACTGACTTTATTGGTGCCTTCAAATCAATCATATTTGATATTCAGAAGTAAATCAAATAAACAGTTTTTTTTCCCCGTCGTTACAGGAAAAAACATATTAAAATTTTAACTAAAATTAAGCACACAAAAGAATAAGCAACGCTTTAGCATTGCAAACATATGTGCTTTTTCTCAACATAAATGATAATAATAATAATAATAATAATAATAATAATAATAATAATAATAATAATGAATTTAATTTATAACGCACTTTTCATTAATGAAAATCTCAAAGTGCTACAAAGTGCAACAAAATTAAATGTCAATAAAACAAGTAATAAAACAAGTAAAATCAATAACAGTATCAACTAAGATCAAAAGTAGAATCATGAGGAGGCAGAGTATGCTCGGTTGAAAAGAAAGGTCTTCAAGCCGCTCTTAAAGTCAACCACAGACTGTGGGGCTCTCAGACAGTCAGGAAGAGAGTTCCACAGGCGGGGGGCAGCCACACTGAAAGCCCGGTCTCCCATGGTCCTTAATTTGGTTCTCGGAATGTGAAGGAGATTACTGTTCTGTGACCGCAGAGACCGGGTGGATGAGTATGGAATAAGAATGTCCTTTAGATAATCTGGTGAAGTTCCGTGTAAGCATTGATGTGTAATGAGAGCAGTTTTGTACTGAATTCTGTAGGTGACAGGAAGCCAATGAAGGTTATGGAGAATGGGTGTAATATGTTCAAATTTACGAACTCTCAACAAAATCCTTGCTGCACTGTTTTGAATATATTGAAGCTTCTGAAGGTTTTTGCCAGGGATTCCAATAAACAGGGAGTTGCAGTAGTCGAGCCTGGAGGAGACAAAAGCATGGACGAGTTTCTCAGCATCAGAAAAAGTTAGAGATGGGCGAAGTCTGGAGATGTTTCGAAGATGGAAGAAGCAGGTTTTAAACAGAAGCTTAATGTGATTTTCAAATGTAAGATGAGAGTCCATTTTTATTCCAAGATTTGTAACAGAGGTGGAGAGGGGGATGTCTTGTCCAGAAAAGGAAATTGTTGTTATAGTTGATGTTTGTACCTGGTGAGGGGTGCCAATCAGTATGGCCTCAGTCTTGGAGCAGTTTAATTGAAGAAAGTTCTGATTCATCCATGCCCTTATTTCCTCCAGGCAGGCAGAGAGGGCAGTGAGTGAAGATGGAGATGACAATGGGGAAGATGAGGATGCTCCAGTCCTGATGTAAAGCTGTGTATCGTCGGCATAACAGTGAAAAGAAATGTTGAACTGATTAATAATTTGACCTAAAGGCAGCATGTAAAGGGAAAACAGCAGGGGCCCCAGAACTGACCCCTGAGGGACACCACAGGAGACACAGACTGTCTGGGACGTGGCGTTGCCAAGACTAACACATTCCAGCCTATTGGAGAGGATACCCACGTTTCCTAGTACATCTTTCAAAATAAATTTGTCAACTAATAAATAAGTGCAATTAGTGTTTCTAAATCTAATTAGAAGAGAAACTCTCTTCCAGACTGCGTGAGAGCCCCTCTAAATGAAGAGAGAGCTGAGTCAAAAGGCAAAGCTCTCAATTTACCGATCGATCTACGTTCCCACCCTCATCTATGGTCATGAGCTTTGGGTTATGACCGAAAGAACAAGATCTCGGATACAAGCGGCTGAAATGAGTTTTCTCCGCAGGGTGGCTGGACTCTCCCTTAGAGATAGGGTGAGAAGCTCAGTCATCCGGGAGGGACTCGGAGTAGAGCCGCTGCTTCTCCACATCGAGAGGAGCCAGTTGAGGTGGCTCGGGCATGAGATTGTAGACTTGGAAAAGGCATTCGACCGCGTCCCTCGGGGGGTTCTGTGGCGGGTACTCCGGGAGTATGGGGTACCAGGCCCATTGATATGGGCTGTTAGGTCCCTGTACGACCGGTGTCAGAGCTTGGTCCGCATTGCCGGCAGTAAGTCAGGCTCGTTTCCGGTGAGAGTTGGACTCCGCCAAGGTTGCCCTTTGTCACCGATTCTGTTTATAACTTTTATGGACAGAATTTCTAGGCGCAGCCAAGGTGTTGAGAGGATCCGTTTTGGTGGCCTTAGAATCGCTTCTCTGTTTTTTGCAGATGATGTGGTCCTATTGGCTTCATCAGCTCGTGATCTACAGCTTTCACTGGAGCGGTTTGCAGCTGAATGCGATGCGGCCGGGATGAGGATCAGTTCCTCCAAATCCGAGGCCATGGTCTTGAGCCGGAAAAGGGTAGCGTGCCCTCTCCGGGTCGGGGAGGAGGTCCTGCCCCAAGTGGAGGAGTTTAAGTATCTCGGGATCTTGTTCACGAATGAGGGAAAACTGGAGCGTGAGATCGATAGGCGGATAGGTGCAGCGTCCGCAGTGAAGCGGGCGCTGTACCGGTCTGTCGTGGTGAAGAGAGAGCTGAGTCAAAAGGCAAAGCTCTCAATTTACCGATCGATCTACGTTCCCACCCTCATCTATGGTCATGAGCTTTGGGTTATGACCGAAAGAACAAGATCTCGGATACAAGCGGCTGAAATGAGTTTTCTCCGCAGGGTGGCTGGACTCTCCCTTAGAGATAGGGTGAGAAGCTCAGTCATCCGGGAGGGACTCGGAGTAGAGCCGCTGCTTCTCCACATCGAGAGGAGCCAGTTGAGGTGGCTCGGGCATCTGGTTAGGATGCCTCCTGGACGCCTCCCTGGTGAGGTGTTCCGGGCATGTCCCACCGGGAGGAGACCCAGAGGAAGACCCAGGATACGCTGGAGGGACTATGTTTCTCGGCTGGCCTGGGAACGCCTTGGGATTCCCCCAGAGGAGCTGCTCCAAGTGGCTGGGGAGAGGGAAGTCTGGGCCTCCCTACTTAGGCTGCTACCCCCGCGACCCGACCCCGGATAAGCGGAAGAAAATGGATGGATGGATGGATAGTGTTTCTAAATCGATTTTAAGGTGAAGTTAAATGATGAAGACAGTTAATGATTGAAAGGAGTCTTTTCTTGCTGTCTTGACAAAATATTGCATTTTTTTTTTTTTTAAAGGGTGCTGAAAGCTTCTGTTTTAGTTTTTCTCTGCATATTTTTATTCCATTTCTGTATCACATTTGACATATGTCTCAAACTAGTAATCACACAAAAAAGTCTGACATAAAGCATAAAACATTACTTCTCAGGCAAGATTCATCTAGAAGTTAAGCACATCTTAAGCTCTCAAAGGAGAAATAAAACGTGAATAGTGTCATTTAAGAAAGCAGGCAGAGTGAAACTGTATCAAGCTATGAAAGAACCAGCCCTAAACTGAAACTCTAATACAAAAGATAAGGAATCAAAGGCTGTCAGACAAAGAATGAGGGAAAGAAATGTATAGAACACGTAAAAGGAAGAGTTCAGATACTCAGCAGGTACAGCCGAGACTATTTCAGATCCCCCTGAGGGTGAGTGCTGCAGGGGGGAAGGACTAAATTTTTTTGATCTGTGTTTGTCCATGTCCTTCCTGGAGCACCAGAAACTGTTGTAGCTGAATATCTTGGCAGAAGCATCATGTTGAGGCTTCATTTGCAGAAAGGATCAGGCGATGACAACAAAAGAGTTGGTCTGAGGACTTGCAAACAGTTCTGACAATGTCTGGCAGTTTTATTAGATTTCTGCTATAGCTCAGTCTGTCACTTTGTCATATATATGTATACTATATATATATATATATACTGTATATATACTTTGTAAAACAATGCAAATGCACATTATCAATAATAACATTAAAAAGAAATGTGAGAAATAGACTATGCTTTATCAAATATGATTGATAACGTTGATGTTTAAATGTTAGTAAAACCTCAAAATGTTAGTAGTTCAGCTTTTTTTTTTTATTCAGCATGGTCAGCCATGTTTGAACATTAACACGTTAGGCCCCTTACACTAGCCGTGTTTCCATCAAGGTTTCTAGGTGCGCATTTTGAAGTATCGCAGCAGAAAAGCTTAATGGAAACGGCAAAATCCGTATTTACTTTCTCAAGTTCGCCAAAAAGTTTATACGCTCGCTTGAGGTGGTTTTTGGGATGTTCGAAAATGAGCAGATGCGCACAGCGACAGATGGAAACACATTTGCCGACTCGTGCTGCCGAAGCGAACATTCACGTCACGTGACTGATCAGCTGTTTCCGCTCCGGACAACATGTAACATCGCTAAAACTAGTTTGTATGACAGAATAAATACAACTCGACCGATAGCAACACGTACCTGAAATATTCTCTCCATTTTGACGAGATGTGTGGCCAGGTTCTGTTTTCAACTGCTACTTCCTGTTTACTGTAGACATGCGCAGTCAGTGCGCAGTGCTGACGTCTGACGTAATGACGCTGACGTCTGACGTAATGACGCTGTGCGTGGCTTGGTAGATGCGCTTCAAGCCAGCAGATGGAAACACTTCTGCTTCGCATTAATTTGTATTTACATATTTGCGAGATTTCAAAAATTAGCTCAAAAATCGAAATGAAAATGGATGGAAACACAGCTACTGAGAAAACGCTGGTCTGCTTTTGTTGTGCCTGGAGCAAATGGTGACACCTGAAAATATACAAGGCAAGTAGAAGTTGCTCTATGTGGTCCTACAACCATCTTTTCCAAGTAACAACAGTGTTTTATTGACAACACAGTTCCCCTAACTCAGTCTCACTCTCCTTGCCTGGAATCTCTAATCCACTCCACAAAGCTTTATGTAGCAAGCTGTAGCTAATACTCAGGTCTGGTCACAGTGATTCACTTCACTGACTTTGCCAATTAAATCCTCACCTGTCCCGGACTACGTGTGTGTATAAATAAGTGTGCATTTGTGATTGTTTGTTTGTGATGCAAGGGAGCATGCAGAAAATGTGGGTGTAGAAATAGCGGTTAGAATCTGAGAAAGAAAACTTTGAACTTAAAACTTCACTGATCATTCTCCACCGTCCTCCCACTGACGGTGACAGCAAATTGATTTAATTACAATGAAGTTAAGAATTCAGAAAGTGTGGCAATCTCAGACAGAAAGGCAGGGAAATAAACAAGGAAAGAGAAAAATCACTGAAGCAAGCGACGCAGACAGAAAGAGCCGCAGCTATTAAAAAAAAGACATGAAGAGAGCTGTGAGAGGAAAAGAGGAGATGAAGAAGAGGATGTTTAAGGCAAAGAGGGAGTAGGAGGGGAGCTGTAATTATCCTCTCTGTCTGCCACTGATGTAACACTGCTTATTGTGTAGCCTTTGTTTTCACTGCGGCTGCTCATCTGCATGTTTGTTTATTTGGGTTCTAAGCAGGGTCGGCTCTCCGGTCCTCAGTCGGCTGAACTCATTGTTCAGTCACACTGACTGATTGTGCTCCACACTCAAGCACAAGAGATATACGTGACACATCCCGCTCTCCCGCTCACACACGTGGCAAAACCTCAAACAGACAGACACAAAGCTGTGTGGTTTCCTATTGTGGTACATCTGAAATGAGCAAAAATGATACCACTCAGGTTGTATTCGCTGCAAAAAAGAAAGAGAAGGCAGGGTAAACATGTCTGCTTTGTGCGCGTCCTCTTGGGAACCGTTCACACAGATTATTTTCCTCCAAGTGACATTTAAGTAGTTTCTAATGTGACACGTAGTGCCAAGCGTGACCGATATTGTGCGCACTCTGTCTGTGAACGCGCAATTCATTCTATATTGTTAGATCGTAGTTTCATTTCAATTATTTATTTATTTATCTGCATTCTGCTGGACTCTAAATTGGATTGGAAGCAGATTAAAACAGGAAGCTGCAGTAGCTGTAGCCTGAAGCAGTTGGATAGGATCTGCTGCCAAATCCTTTCAACAGTCTGAAACGTAAGGAGATAGGTTACAGTAGCCTTCAGGGATACAGACCACAACCTTTTGGCAGCTAAGAAAAAAGTACCGTAATAGAA
>JBBPBX010050820.1:6285-19791 GCA_038048925.1 Garcialebias charrua
CACTGTACCTTCTCTCATCAGGACTATGGAACCATCTGGCAATGTCTACAGACAAGGACCAAAAGTAGCCTTTGGACTATTTCCATCCAACTCCCAATACCTTTAATGATAAACAAAACAACTTTTAAATCAGTTGATGAAAACATGCATTTATTTAATTAAACTCAACATCTTGGACAAATACAGTAAAAATCCTTGTAAGATACACTAAAACTTTTTTTTTTACCAGTATGCAATTCCTCGCATTCCCTGTTCGTGGTCCAGAAAAACACTCATGTCAAGAATGATAGGGGACATAAGCGTACTCCTTTTCACTTTTAACGGCCACTTTTGTAAGAGCAGCACTTGCTACAGCTCCAAGATAGCCGCCAATTATCCCCAGCTGACCGTCATCAGTGAGGGATGCTGTCAAGCTGAAGAAGGAGTCCTATTGGGCCTTTTTGGCTTGTGGGACCCCGGAAGCAGCTGATAGGTACCGGCAGTCCAAGCGGCATGCGGCTCGGGTGGTTGCTGAGGCAAAAACTCGGGCGTGGGAGGAGTTCGGAGAGGCCATGGAGAATGACTTCCGTACGGCTTCGAGGCGATTCTGGTCCACCATCCGGCGTCTCAGGGGGGGAAAGAGGTACGAGACCAACACCATTTATGGTGGAGGTGGCGTGCTGCTGACCTCAACTCGGGATGTTGTGAGTCGGTGGGCGGAATACTTCGAAGACCTCCTCAATCCTACTGGCACGTCTTCCACTGAGGAAGCAGAGCCTGGGGACTTTGGGTCGGGCTCTCCAATCTCTGGTGCTGAGGTCGCCGAGGTGGTTAAAAAGCTCCGCGGTGGCAAGGCTCCGGGGGTGGATGAGATTCGCCCGGAGTTCCTTAGGGCTCTGGATGTTGTAGGGTTGTGTTGGCTTACGCGACTCTGCAATATCGCGTGGACATCGGGGGCAGTTCCCTTGGATTGGCAGACTGGGGTGGTGGTTCCCCTATTCAAAAAGGGGGACCGTAGGGTGTGTTCCAACTATAGGGGGATCACACTCTTAAGCCTCCCTGGTAAGGTCTATTCAGGGGTTCTGGAGAGGAGGGTCCGTCGGATAGTCGAACCTCGGATTCAGGAGGAGCAGTGTGGTTTTCGTCCTGGTCGTGGAACACTGGACCAGCTCTACACCCTCAGCAGGGTCCTGGAGGGTGCGTGGGAGTTTGCCCAACCAGTTTACATGTGTTTTGTGGACTTGGAGAAGGCATTCGACCGCGTCCCTCGGGGGGTTCTGTGGGGGGTACTCCGGGAGTATGGGGTACCAGGCCCTTTGATAAGGGCTGTTAGGTCCCTGTACGACCGGTGTCAGAGCTTGGTCCGCATTGCCGGCAGTAAGTCAGGCTCGTTTCCGGTGAGAGTTGGACTCCGCCAAGGTTGCCCTTTGTCACCGATTCTGTTCATAACTTTTATGGACAGAATTTCTAGGCGCAGCCAAGGTGTTGAGAGGATCCGTTTTGGTGACCTTAGAATCGCTTCTCTGTTTTTTGCAGATGATGTGGTCCTATTGGCTTCATCAGCTCGTGATCTACAGCTTTCGCTGGAGCGGTTTGCAGCTGAATGCGATGCGGCCGGGATGAGGATCAGTTCCTCCAAATCCGAGGCCATGGTCTTGAGCCGGAAAAGGGTAGCATGCCCTCTCCGGGTCGGGGAGGAGGTCCTGCCCCAAGTGGAGGAGTTTAAGTATCTCGGGATCTTGTTCACGAATGAGGGAAAACTGGGGCGTGAGATCGATAGGCGGATAGGTGCAGCGTCCACAGTGAAGCGGGCGCTGTACCGGTCTGTCGTGGTGAAGAGAGAGCTGAGTCAAAAGGCAAAGCTCTCAATTTACCGATCGATCTACGTTCCCACCCTCATCTATGGTCATGAGCTTTGGGTTATGACCGAAAGAACAAGATCTCGGATACAAGCGGCTGAAATGAGTTTTCTCCGCAGGGTGGCTGGACTCTCCCTTAGAGATAGGGTGAGAAGCTCAGTCATCCGGGAGGGACTCGGAGTAGAGCCGCTGCTTCTCCACATCGAGAGGAGCCAGTTGAGGTGGCTCGGGCATCTGGTTAGGATGCCTCCTGGACGCCTCCCTGGTGAGGTGTTCCGGGCATGTCCCACCGGGAGGAGACCCAGAGGAAGACCCAGGACACGCTGGAGGGACTATGTTTCTCGGCTGGCCTGGGAACGCCTTGGGATTCCCCCGGAGGAGCTGCTCCAAGTGGCTGGGGAGAGGGAAGTCTGGGCCTCCCTACTTAGGCTGCTACCCCCGCGACCCGACCCCGGATAAGCGGAAGAAGATGGATGGATGGATGGATGACCGTCATCCACCTGACGAGCTCCACCTCTACTTGAGGTTGCAGTCAAGCCCCACTCTTTGCTGGAGCATTTATTCCTATTATGGTATTTATGCTTCTGGCCAGTTTAGTGATTGCTGAAAGACATACTTACCTTGTCTTTGTTGTGCCTATAGTCCTCCTGTCAATTTTGGTCCAGTCTTGGTTCTCCTGGGTCCTGCTCCTCGTTCCTCAAGTCGTGCCCTCCAGCCACTAGCCTGCTTTGTTTGCCCTCTGGGATTCACACTACTGGAACCATTTGATACTCCTCGATGCCCATCCACCTACTCCATCTTTAAGGATAAACAGACAAACAAATATCAGTCCTCTCTGTTGCCTCCTGGCCAAGCCCTTCAGACCATCTGCTTCCTCTTCCAAGAGTTCCAGATGACCACCTGTATATATGTAAATTAGTATCACTGTAAATAATAAACACTGTCACCTTTTCTATCGGAGTCTTGTGTCGTTCCGGGTCTCGTTACCAACTGGGTTCCCCGAGATTATAACAGAAATGCTCCGGCCTAGCAAAACCCAGAACGAGACCAGGGGTGGGCAAGTTCCGTTCTCCTCACTGGCAAAACGCGTGGATCGACTAGAGGGGATAGTTGAACAAGTATTAACCCAACAATTCGAAGCCCAGTCTAACTTACAAGAACTAGGGGTCATGATGTTTTCTTTTAACCAAAGACTTACCTCTTCTCCTCCTACAGCCTCAGCTCTTCCACCAGCACCGAACCCTCCTAACCCCAGTTCAGTACCGTAAGTGACTCTACTACTTAACAATTGTTTGTCAAGCCTTCAGAACTCTTCTCATGGGATCCAGTTCATAGTAAAGGCTTCCTCCTTCAATGTAAACTCGCCTTCAAAGGGGCTCCTCTACTCTACTCTACAGACATCGCCAAGATCACTTACTTCGTCAGTCAATTAAAAGGTAACGCTCTCCAGTGGGTAACTTCCTTTTTACTCCATCATGATTTGGATTCTGTCTCATTCGACCTCCTTCTCAACGAGTTTTGCAGAATTTTCGACCGGTTGCTACAACAAACTAACGCTGAGTGTATACGAATCATTACACTGAGAAACGTTTGTTGGGATTACGTCAGGGCCAACAACCAGTGTCCAAACACGCCCTCGAGTTCCACATTCTCGCTGCTCAAACTGGATGGAACGAGAGAGCACTGCAAGGTACTTTTCTAAATTCATTATCTGAGTACATAAATGACCCAATCGTTGCGCGAGATGAGCAACCTAGTTTTGACGTGCTGATAAACTTAGCAATTTCCCTCGACGAATGCTTCCGGGAACGCTACAGAGAGCAGGACTACAATTCCCAAAGCCCCGCCACATCCGGTTCTTCAGCGTCATCAGGTGAGGCTCGAAATTACAGGTTCAGCCATGAGAACTACAAGCCCTAGGGTGTTCAAGCTCCCATTTGTTTTTCCTTTAGCTCTGTCTGACCCGAACCTATGCATGTTGGGCAAACTCGTTTAACACCTATCGAGAGACAAAGACGGGTACACTCAAATCTTTGTATTTATTGTGGGAAGGATGGACACTTCATTGCCTCTTGTCCATTTTGGGGAAAACTAAGATGTCCACCAGTTAGGAAGGAGTTACTAGTGGGTACTTCCTCAATCCCCCCCTTCGTAGATTCACTTTACCTACTGTTATCCAAATTAATCAAAACCGTTTTCTGGTTTCTGCTTTAATAGATTATGGTGCTGAACAAAATTTAATTAGTCAAGACTTGGTCCAAGAGCTCTCTCTCCCCATCCTCAAGACTGACTCAGTTTCTATAGCTGAAGTAACTGGGAAGACTCTAGTACAAATTTGCTTTAAAACTGCAGATCTACATTTAATCACCTCTGGTAACCATCATGAATATGTTAGCTTCCTTGTGTTCGATTCTCCTAACACCCAGTTAATTTCAGGTTGTCCCTGGTTAAGGAATCATAATCCCCACATCAATTGGGAGTTTGGTAGGGTAGAGAGATGGAACGATGGGTGTTTAAAACATTGCCTTTGCTCGGTCATCTCCAACACTGAGGACATTGACCTCTCCACCATTCCTCCCAAGTATCATGATCTGGCAAAACAAACAAAAATCTCTCTCTCTTACTCCTCATCGTCCTTACGACTGCTCCATCAATCTCCTCCCTGGAGCCCCTCTACCAGCTAGCCGCCTATACCACCTTTCTGGCCCTGAATTCGACTCCATGGAATCTTACATTGAGAAATCTCTAGAGTCTGGAATTATCAATCCATCATCTTCTCCAGTGGCGGCAGCGTGCTTTTTCGTTGCTAAGAAGAACAAGACACTGCGCCATTGCATTTATTACCGGGTCTAAACAATATAACAATAAAGAACAAGTATCCACAACCATTAATCGACTTTATTCATGAACAATTACAATCCGTTGCCATCTTTACCAAACTAGACTTCCGGAACGCTTCTTACCTCGTCCGAATCAAGGAGGGTGATGTGTGGAAGACAGCATTTAAGACACCTTTGGGACATTTTGAATATCTCATTATGCCTTTTGGCATCACCAACGCTCCCACAGTTTTTCAAGCACTGGTAAACGACCTATTAAGAGACTTTATTGGAGACTTTGTATTTGTCTACTTGGATGACATTCTCATCTATTCCAAGACTAATATTGAACACATCTCACAAGTCTCAACTGTACTCCAGAGACTTTATGAGAATCAACTTTTTGTAAAAGGGGAAAAATGTGACTTTCATACATTTTCTGTTTCCTTTTTGGGGTTTATATTAGGGGAAGGGCACTACAGGATGGACCCTGAAAAAACTAAGGCAGTGGTGGATTGGCCAGTTCCTAAGACCAGGAAACAACTGCAATGGTTTCTAGGCTTTGCAAACTTTTACAGCCATTTCGTCAAAGACTACAGCCGTATCGTCGCACCTTTATCCCAGCTTACCTCCACAAAAAGAACCTTCAAATGGACCCCAGAATTCAACTCTGCTTTCGGTAAGCTAAAGCAACTTTTTTCTTCCACACCCATCCTCTGCCATCCGGACCCCTCTCGTCAATTCATCCTTGAGGTGGACGCTTCTGACACCAGAGTAGGTGCAGTATTATCTCAAAGATCACCCAAAGACAATAAAGTACACCCATGTGCCTTTTTTTCTCGCCGGTTGTCTTAAGCCGAAAGTAATTATGACATGGGCAATAGGGACTTGTTAGCCGTAAAATTAGCATTGGAGGAGTGGCGCCATTGGCTCGAGAACACGGAAATCCCTTTCCTCATTTGGACCGACCATAAGAACCTCACGTATCTTAGAGACGCTAAACGGTTTAATCCCAGGCAGGCATGCTGGTCACTTTTCTTCAACCTTTTCAATTACTCCCTGACGTTCAGACCCGGTTCTAAAAATGTGAAACCCGACGCTCTGTCGTACCAGTTTTCTCCTCCAGACGCTCCTGAATCCGAAGAAAGCATCATACCTCCGGTATGTATCATTGGAGCTCTCACCTGGCCCATCATCAATGAGGTTCGTGAAGCCCAACAATTGGAACCGGATCTTGGCACGGGACCCCCTGGTACACTCTTCTCTTCCGCATCCATGAGATCTAAGGTACTCGAGTGCATGCAAATGGACAAACTCTCGTGTAACCCAGGTATTTCCCGTATGTTGTCTTTAAAGAAGACCAATTTTTGGTGGCCCACTCTAGAAGATGTTAAAGGATTTGTTGTAGCTTGTCCCACATGTGCCAGGAACAAGACAGGAACTCAACCCCCTGCAGGTCTTCTTCAACCTCTACCCACGCCCAGCCGTCCATGGTTTCATATTGCCATAGATTTGTCACTTGTTTGCCTCTATCAGAAGGTAACACCACCATCCTCACTGTCATCGACAGGTTTTCAAAAGCAGCCCATTTCATACCACTACCCAAATTACCATCCGCTATGGAGACAGCTCAACTCCTCATGCAACACATCTTTTGCATCCACTACATTCTCTCCGATGTGGTGTCAGACAAAGGTCCCCAATTCATTTCCCAGGTTTGGCGCTGTTTTTGCAACACCTTAGGGGCATCAACCAGTCTCCCCTCCTGCTATCACCCGCAGTCTAATGGTCAGGCAGAATGGTGTAATCAGGAGCTCGAAACCACCCTGAGATGCCTCGTAGAGCGCAACCCGTCTGCCTGGAGTCAACATCTGGACTGAGTTGAATATGCCCACAATTCCCACAAATCCACAGCCACAGGTATGTTACCCTTCAAAGCCTCCCTTGGTTATTTCAGAGTCAGAGTCAGAGTCAGAGAGAATTTATTGTCATTTGCACCGCATGTAGTACATGTGTTGAAAACGAGATTATGTACACAGGGTCCCAGTTACATCCAACAACAAATGCAAGAGAAAAACAATAATAACATCTAGGATTAACTAAGAGAGACATCAGCTAGTAATACACTAAGCCCTAATGTAGTAGAAAAACATCATTATAAACAGCAGCACGAACATGAGCAGATGGTCACAGATGAACGCAGATAGTCACAGATGAACGCAGCAACAAGAAACAGATCAGTATCAACATGATGTGACATTTTGCAGTGTTTATTCTTATTATTTATTTATTCATGAGTCTGACAGCCTCAGGGTAGAAGCTGTTCCTCAGTCTAGTGGTTCTACATTTGATGCTCCTCAACCTCCGTCCCGAGGGGAGTGGTGCAAAGAGTGAGTGTGCTGGGTGAGTGAGGTCTTTCATGATGCAGGTGGCTCTTTTTCTGCATCTGGAGGTGTAAATGTCTGTGATGGTGGGGAGACTGACTCCCACAGACTTCTGTGCAGCCTTCACCACTCTCTTGTAGAGCTTTCCTCTCTGCAACTGTGCAGCCTCCATGCCACACGTTGATGCTGGAGCACAGGACGCTCTCCACTGCACACCTGTAGAACGAGGTGAGGACTGAGCTTCTCAGACCAGCTCGTCTCAGCCGTCTGAGGAAGTAGAGTCTCTGATGACCTTTCTTGATCAGGCTGGTGGTGTTATTGCTCCAGCTGAGGTTATCATTCAAGTGTACACCCAGGTACTTGTAGCTGGAGACCACCTCCACCGCAGATCCACCTATATACAGTGGGGTGTGGGTGTGTTTGTTCCTTCTGAAGTCCACAATCATCTCCTTCGTCTTCTTCACATTCATGTGAAGGTTGTTCTCTTTGCACCAGCTCTCCAGATGTTCCACCTCCTGTCTGTAGCTGGATTCATCATTATCTGTGATGCATCCCACCACAGCTGTATCATCTGCAAACTTAACAATATGACAGCCTGGATGTGTGGCTGTACAATCATATGTGAGCAGAGTGAACAGAAGAGGGCTCAGCACACATCCTTGAGGAGAGCCAGTGCTGAGGGTGATGGTGGAGGAGGAGAAGTTGTGGATCTTCACGGACTGTGGTCTGTTTGTTAAGAAGTCTAGTACCCAGTTACAGATGGAGGGGCTTAGTCCAAGTGTGGATAGTTTGTCTATCAGAGTTTGGGGGATCATGGTGTTGAAGGCAGATGTGAAGTCCACAAAGAGCAGACGCACGTATGAGTCCTTCTGATCCAGGTGGGTGAGAGCAGTGTGGACCACAGAGGAGATGGCGTCCTCTGTTGATCGGTTCTCGCGGTATGCATATTGATGAGGGTCCTCGCTGATGTTGACGGTTGTCTTGATGTGGGACATGACCAGTTTCTCAAAACATTTAGCGACTATCGGGGTGAGAGCCACCGGTCTATAGTCATTCAGACCAGTCACTGTGGAGCTTTTTGGGACTGGGATGATGGTGGCAGTCTTCAGGCAGGTGGGAACTGACTCCAGTGAAAGTGAGGTGGTGAAGATGTCAGCCAGCACCTCACAGAGCTGGTCCGCACATTCCTTCAGAACTTTCCCTGGGATGTTGTCTGGACCCGTAGCTTTATGAGGGTTGATCCTTCTGAGACTACCTCTCACTTCTGCTGCGGTCACTTTGAGGTGCTCCTCGTCTGGTGATGAGGTGAGTCTGGTGCTAGTTGGTCTGTTTGGATCATCAAAACGTGCATAAAACTTATTGAGGGCATCAGGCAGGGATGGGTCCCTGGGGCATTGTTTGCTTTTGCCCTTGTAGTCTGTTAAGCATTTGATGCCCTGCCACATGCTCCGTGGATCATGTGAGGTGAACTGTCCCTCGATCCTCTGTGCATACGCGGCTTTGGCCTTCTTTATGCCATCATCCAGTTCTCTCCTGCACTTTCTCAACTCCTCAGTATCTTTAGACTTGAATGCAGTGTCCCTGGCTGCCAGCAGGGTGCGGACATCCTTATTTAGCCAGGGTTTTTGATTGGGGTAAAATTTAACACACTTTCTTATGGATACATTTTCAGCACATGTACTGATGTAACCCAGGACTGAGGAAGCATAAAGTTCCAGGTCAACTGAACTTCCATTCGTAGCTGCCTCTTTGAAGACAGACCAGTTTGTGTTTTCAAAGCAGTCTCTTAGCATGGGGGAACTATCTTGGCGCCATTTGCATCCCTTGTTCCCCAGTCAGGAGACAGACATTTCTGTACCATCGGTCCAGCATCACTTTCGCCGCTGCCGACGTGTGTGGCACCAAGCAAAGATGGCGCTACTTCACACGGCAGAACAGAATAAAAGATTTGTCAACCGTCAGCAATCCTCTGCACCATCCTATCAGGTGGGTCAGAGAGGTTGGCTCTCCACCAGATACATTACCCTGAAGGACACCCCCAGGAAGATGGTACCTCTGTTCATCGGCCAGTTCTCAATAATTAAGATCATCAACCCCTCTGCAGTACGTCTCCAGTTTCCCAACCCCATGAACATTCACCCGACTTTCCATGTCTCACAAATCAAGTCCTCTTGTCGATTTTGGTCCGGTCTTGGTTCTCCTGGGTCCTGCTCCTCGTTCCTCAAGTTTATTAATGTTTATGTTTATTAAATATGTTCTTTTTTTTTATTTACAAAAAACACAATACAAAACAATCCCATAAATGATAATGTACAAAATAATTAAAAAAATGAAAGGTAGCAGAAAGAAGAAAAAATCTTATTATATCTGCCCCTTTTTTCAAACAATCAGTTTAAACAATAATAATCTTCCAGTAACAGTACAAAATGAATAACTCTTTCTAATTTTCTAATACAATACACATTACGCTACTTCATATATATATATTTTTTAACAAATTCGTTTTGATCATTTTCTTAAATGTAAACATTGACTTGGCATTTTTAACTACATTCTCCAAGCCATTCCATAATCCAATTCCCTGGATTGAGGTAGACCGTCCCTTCAAACTAGTTCTGAATTGTGGTTTTACAAATATCTCTGTCCCCTTAAGATTATAACAACTTTGTCTTTTAACAAAATGCATTTGGATATTTAAAGGTAATGCGTTATTCTGAGCCCTATACATAACTGATAAAATATTATAATCTACCAAATCATGGAACTTCAATAACTTCAGTTGATAAAATAATGTACTAGATGGATGACAGTAATGTTTTCTAGTGATAATTCTTACAGCTCTTTTCTGTAATACAAAAATAGGCTTTGTGATTGTTTTACATGCTTTCCCCCAAACATCAATACAATATATTAAGTGTGGAACAATGATTGTGTTATACAACAAATACAGAGCTTTATCATTCAATAAGTCTCGGACTTTATACAGTACTGCAATAGATTTAGCTATTTTTATTCTTACAGAATTTATGTGTTGTTTCCATGTCAGTTTGTCATCAATAATAACACCCAAAAACTTCACCTCACTCACTCTACAAATCTCAACACCTGTTTTTTTAACAACCTTGCCTCACGTGCAATATTTCCATTTTTTTGTTAGATGTTCATTTATGTAAACGTTTGTTCCCTGGAGTTTTTTTTGCTTGCATTATTACCTTGTTTCTTGACTTCCTGCTAATGAACCTGACGCCTACTGACGGTTAAAATTTTTGTGATTTACTGGGCAGGGTATGACCGATTGAAATGTCCTCATGTTCTATGTCAATGTTTCTGCCCTGTAAAAAAGTAGCTACTTGCTCCTCCAGAGTCTGTAGTTCTTCCGGCGGTGCATCCTCTGTTGTGTTAGGACCGGTAACAGCTTCTTCCCATGTCCAACGCTTAACATCAAGTCCTGTGATCACCAAGTTGTCTCGCTTAGTGTATTGTTCTAAGTCATCTATTTTTTGTTCCAGTTCAGCTATTTTATTGTCTTTGCTAATCATCAGTTCTCTCAGTTGTTTTACTTCATGAACCAGACCGGCCCGGCGATCCATTTTTGCTGATAATTTTGCTAGTTCTTCACCCATAAAGTTAAATGATTTTTCAATTTCTTGCATTTCTGCTGAGTTGTTTCCCTCCGACTCTTGTGTCTTTTGTCCACTTTTTCGTCATTACTTACAGAGTTTGTAGTCTGGTGGTAGCAAGCCTCTGGTTGATGGTTTGTTTGCTGAACCACGTGGCCCTTCCACGAGGCTCACAGGCCTAACAACGGTGGCTATGGCCCAACGCCTTGATCAGCCATTATCAGATCAGAACTCACGGTCTCAGCAGCTTGCAACAATCAGATCTGTTATCCGAAGAGGTTGGCTTACTAGCCTGGCTTAGACGGCGGTCCTCCGGTTTGCACACGGTGCTCGGCCTCCTCCGGTCGCAGCGGCTCCGATGTTAGCCCAGCTAGCACAACACGTAGCTCCAGATGTAGCTCCGATGCTAGCCCAGCTCGTGGCTCCAGACGGCGGTCCTCCAGTTCGCACACGGTGCCCGGCCCAGCTCGTAGCTCCAGACGGCGGTCCTCCGGTTCGCACACGGTGCCCGACCCTGCTAGTAGCTCCAGACGGCAGTCCGCCGGTTCGCGCACGGTGCCCGGCCCTGCTCGTAGCTCCAGACGGCAGTCCGCCGGTTCGCGCACGGTGCCCGGCCTCCTCCAGTCACAACAGCTCGGATGTTAGCCCAGCTAGCACAGCACGTAGCTCCAAACGTAGCTCCGATGCTAGCCCAGCTCGTAGCTTCAGACGGTGGTACCTCAGTCCTTGCACGGCGCTCAGCCTCCTTCGGTCGCACCAGCTCCGAGGTTGGCACACTAGCTTGTTTCGGGGTACCTGTCGATGGCTTTTCAGTCCGTTCACGGTGTTCGGCCCTCTCTGGTCGCAGCAGCTCCGAGGTCGGCTAGCCAAGTCGTGCCCTCCAGCCACTAGCCTGCCTTGTTTGCCCTCTGGGATTCACACTACTGGAACCATTCAATATGCCTCAACGCCCATCTACCTACTCCATCTGTAAGAATAAACAGACAAACAAATATCAGTCCTCTCTTTTGCCTCCTGGCCAAGCCCTTCTGACCATCTGCTTCCTCTTCCAGGAGTTCCAGATGACCACCTGTCTATATGTAAATTAGTATCACTGTAAATAATAAACACTGTCACCTTTTCCATCGGAGTCTTGTGTCGTTCCGGGTCTCGTTACCAACTGGGTTCCCAGAGATTATAACAACTCTAGGCTCTTTTTTCTGGAAACCAACATTTGTTCAGAGTCAGATCAAAGTCAGAGGACGTCAGCTTTATTTTCTGCATGCTGGCTTCCTTTCAGCTCAGTGAACTTTTGTGAATATATAAAATTGACAAGTTTGTAATTGCCCCAGCTGTCACTCATCACTCAGCAAACCAAGCTGTGGGGTTGTGAGGTTTAGCATTTGTTGAGCCCACAACTGAGATTTGACCGTAAACGGAAGCACTACATCTGGTTTCAATGTCTCTTAGATCACACAGACTGATATGGGCCTGGTGTCAAGATTCACCGAGTCCCAAATGCTGAAACTCCACATGTGCTGTTTGGCAACAAAACACTGGGCTGGGAGCCAGGAGGGAGAAATGTTGGACCGATGGCACTGGAAGAAAAACAAGGAAGAACAGAGCAACATCAGTGCTTTTGACAAAAAGAGAAGAGAATGTTTGTTTTCAGACACGGTTGTCATAGAGTCTTTTGTTCATGAAGTAACATTGCACATCTTATTCTGAAGTTTGCAAATGGTTTATTTTTCCATAACAGCATACTTGTCAGGGTCTGGTACTGTGGTAAAGATTAGTCAGAGAATACGACTGTTGAGCTGAACAAGGCTTAAACAAACATCATGCACAGCAAAACTTGAAAAAAAAAACATCTTCTGCTGGTCCATCAGGCAGAGTTACTGCTGCAGCTTTGGTTAATCCATGCACCGCCATGCTTACTGTGCAACAGATCCTTCTTATTATCATTCCAGCTCCAGCTGCTTTGGATTTTTGTTCTGACCTTCCAAACTCATAATGAAAACAACTGATCATCAAATGCGATCAGGGATTTCTGGGCGTTAACCTACACTTTTACAATCCAACTGCCTCTAAAGACCAGACAAAATTACATACTGCTGCATGAACCCACATCCAAAAAGGTGATGATGTTGTGAAAAATGTAAACATTTCAGAACTACTGAATATTTCAAGCCCATATTTTAAAATGGAAAACAGTCAAAATATAAAATGTTTAAACAGACAATGTTGATGCATGCTCAATAATCCAGGCAGAAAAATCCAACAAGGTTGAGGCAGGTCCTCTGACCTTAGTCCAAATGACTTCTAGTCTTGAAATAAAAATTATTATTATTTACCTTGTGAGTTTTTAGCAGTGTATATCATTGTTGTCTATAGCCCTGGATGCTAATGCAAGTTGGCCAAGTTTCAAAAATTAAAATTATAAAACAATCATCAAATGTGACTTCAATCTTATTATACCTTAATAATGGATAAACAATAAAGTCCATATTAGCTTTTTTTCAGTGAGTTTTTCTTTTGACAGTAATGTGTTTTCTACAGAAGAGTAGAAAAGTAACCCAGAGGCAAAATTCAGACGGATTTACAAACAGATCACTGGGAGTAAAAATGTTATTTGAATAAACAGATTGCTTCCCTAAAACTATCTGCAGAGTCCTGATCCACGTCTAATTTAACGTATGTGTTTCCAAATGGAAGCAAGAACACCCAGAGAATCTTCCAGTGATACAGGGAAAAATAAAAATCAGCTTGCATGGGATTTTTAGTTCTGACAGAGTTCTTACAAAAACATGTTCCCACAGTCCGAGCAGAGATTTGGAAGATTACTGAGGAAATACCATCCAGTGGA
>JBBPBX010050821.1:10725-24822 GCA_038048925.1 Garcialebias charrua
CTCTTCATAAATGACTTGCCTAGGCACTGCTCAGGTGTCAACTCTCAACTTTACTGTATAGATGATTCAGTTCTTTATGCACCCACCAAGTCACCAGAACAAGCTGCAGAGGTATTATCCAACTGTATGTCTGACATCCAACAGTGGCTCACGCAAAATCAGCTAGTTCTGAACATTTCAAAAACAGTCTACATGTGTTTCTCTATAAGACATACACTGGACCTAGTTGTAACACGTGATGTGACTGTTAGTAACTTTGAAATTGGTGACAATGTGTTTTGAGATCACATTCAACCTTTATTTAGGTAGGTTAACACTAGAAGTCCCAGGATTTTCGACCTCCCCCCAGAAGTCCTGAAAGAGGGTCAAAAGACCCTTAGTCCAAACCAACCATTAGTGGGCCATTAGTGGGTCCACATTAGTGGGCCATTAACTGCCTTTTGTTATAAATATGCGTGCACACAACTCAGACACCCCCACCACACCAGACTGCACAAACTGCATTCCAATGTTTCCACCAGGTAAGTAAGACTCTGCTTGCACTTCCCCCCTTAGTCAGAAGAGAGGCCCTGACCTGAATTCACACATAACAGACCCTGAAGTTATCTCACAGTTGAACATTTTGGGACATCCACTGAACGGAAAGCTTTGTCTGCTCCAGAACAATTTTATGCATAAAATTGTCTTATTCTGCTGTGCTGACTATCCTGTAACTTTGATGTTCTGTCAAATAAATTATTTTGCTTACAAGTACTGTCTCTCTCCTTGTCCTTGGCGCATGTATATACGGTACGTGCCGGCACATGCAGGTGGCCCATTGTTGTGTTCTAAAACATGCTTGACCTATTGTTGTCCATCACCTGACGGACAGACACAGTTCACATGACATGAGGTCAACTGACGGACCGACAAAGGTCACATGACCTGAGGTCAAGTGACGGACCAACACAGGTAACATGACCTGAGGTCAAGTGACAGACCAACACAGGTCACACGACATGAAGTCAACTGACAGACCGACATAGGACACATGACATGAGATCAAGTGACGGACCGACACAGGTCACATGACCTGAGGTCAAGTGACGGACCAACACAGGTCGCATGACCTGAGGTCAACTGAAAAAATGACACAAGTCACATGACATGAAGTCAACTGACGGACTGACACTGGTCACACGACATGAGGTCAACTGATGGACCAACACGGGTCACTTGACCTGAGGTCAACTGAGGGACCGACATAGGTCATACAACATGAAGTCAACTGATGGAACGACACTGGTCACTTGACATGAGTTCAACTGACGGACCGGCACAGGTCACACGGCATGAGGTCAACTGACATACCGACACAGGTCACACGGCATGAGGTCAACTGACGTACCGACACAGGTCACATGACCTGAGGTCAACTGACGGACCGACACAGGTCACATGACCTGAGGTCAACTGACTGACCGAACACAGGTCACATGACCTGAGGTCAACTGACGGACCGACATAGGTCACACAACATGAAGTCAACTGATGGACCGACACTGGTCACTCGACATGAGGTCAACTGACGGACCGACACAGGTCACACGGCATGAGGTCAACTGACGTACCACATAGGTCACATGACCTGAGGTCAACTGACGGACCGACACAGGTCACATGACCTGAGGTCAACTGACTGACCGACACAGGTCACATGACCTGAGGTCAAGTGACGGACTGACACAGGTCACATGACCTGAGGTGAACTGACGGACCAACACAGGTCACATTACCTGAGGTCAAGTGATGGACCAACACAGGTCACATGACCTGAGGTCAAGTAACGGACCAGCACAGGTCACACAACATGAAGTCAAGTGACAGACCAACACAGGTCACATGACCTGAGGTCAACTGACAAATGACACAGGTCACACTACATGAAGTCAACTGACGGACCGACACAGGTCACACGGCATGAGGTCAACTGACGTACCAACATAGGTCACATGACCTGAGGTCAACTGACACAACGACACAGGTCACATGACATGAAGTCAACTGACGGACCGACACAGGTCACATGACCTGAGGTCAACTGACGGACCGACACAGGTCACACGACATGAGGTCAACTGACGGACCGACATAGGTCACATGACCTGAGGTCAACTGACTGACCGACATAGGTCACATGACCTGAGGTCAACTGACGGACCGACATAGGTCACACAACATGAAGTCAACTGATGGACCGACACTGGTCACTTGACATGAGGTCAACTGACGGACGACACAGGTCACACGACATGAGGTCAACTGACGTACCAACACAGGTCACATGACCTGAGGTCAACTGACGGACCGACATAGGTCACATGACCTGAGGTCAACTGACTGACCGACATAGGTCACATGACCTGAGGTCAAGTGACGGACAGACACAGGTCACACGGCATGAGGTCAACTGACGGACCAATACTGGTCACACGACATGAGGTCAACTGACGGACCAACACGGGTCACTTGACCTGAGGTCAACTGACGGACCGACGTAGGTCACATGACCTGAGGTCAACTAACTGACTGACCGACACAGGTCTCATGACCTAAGGTCAACTGACGGACCGACATATGTCACACGACATGAAGTCAACTGATGGACTGACACTGGTCACTCGACATGAGGTCAACTGACGGACCGACACAGGTCACACGGCATGAGGTCAACTGATACCGACACAGGTCACATGACCTGAGGTCAACTGACGGACCGACACAGGTCACATGACCTGAGGTCAACTGACTGACCGACACAGGTCACATGACCTGAGGTCAAGTGACGGACTGACACAGGTCACATGACCTGAGGTGAACTGACGGACCAACACAGGTCACATGACCTGAGGTCAAGTGACGGACCAACACAGGTCACATGACCTGAGGTCAAGTGACGGACCAGCACAGGTCACACAACATGAAGTCAACTGACGGACCAACACAGGTCACATGACATGAGGTCAACTGAGGGACCGACACAGGTCATATGACCTGAGGTCAAGTGACGGACCAACACAGGTCACATGACCTAAGGTCAACTGACAAAATGACACAGGTCACACGACATGAAGTCAACTGATGGACCGACACTGGTCACTCAACATGAGGTCAACTGACGGACCGACATAGGTCACACGGCATGAGGTCAACTGACGTACCGACACAGGTCACATGACCTGAGGTCAACTGACGGACCGACATAGGTCACATGACCTGAGGTCAACTGACTGACCGACATAGGTCACATGACCTGAGGTCAAGTGACGGACCGACACAGGTCACAGGACCTGAGGTCAAGTGACAGACCAACACACTTATGACCTGAGGTCAACTGACAAAACGACACAGGTCACACGACATTAAGTCAACTGACAGGACCGACACAGGTCACATGACCTGAGGTAAACTGATGGACCGACATAGGTCACATGACCTGAGGTCAAGTGACGGACCAACATATGTAGCCCACTGAAAGGGACCGGGGGATTTAGAAGCCAAGTTCACTTGCGCAAAAAAGCGCAGCCTTAGTCAAATTAGTGTGCCCCCTCCTGTGGTGCGCCAGTAATGGCCTTATTTACAAAACAAAAGCGCCTTTTAACAGCTCATTATAGGATGTTAGCTAAAATCCTTCGGGTCACTCGACCCGTCTCTGGGTTCCAAAGGTAGAAATGTTGAATGACCCTTCCCTGGGACTTCTAGTGTTAATCCCACTGAGCCTCGAGGACTCATTTACAAGAGAGACATGCCAGTCTGGTTTGAGTTCACCCTTCCCCATCTGACTCCTAAGCCATGCGCTCCTGCATGTTGCAGCCGGGCCATTAACCACTTCACTGCCTCAAGCTTCACATATGTTTATATCTCTGAAATGATAATTCAGTCCCCGGTGTTTCTCACCACCACTGAGGAGCTGACATCCCAGTTCAACTCTACCTGCTTAAAGGCTCTGGATCATGTTGTTTCTGTACAAACCAGAAAAGCAAAACTCAGATATGAATCTTGGCTTAATGATGTCACCAAGGCTGTTAGACAACAGTGCAGGACAGAGGATTACGTTCTGTTGAAACCCACACACACACGTCAACATCTGCAGATAAGAAAACACACACAAGAACAACTTTTCCTTACCAGTGTAGTGCATTTGTGGAGCTGGAGGAGGTGCAGGAGGCTGGTCCATGATGTAGAGCTGCAGGTGGAGGTGCGGGAGGCTGGTCCATGAGGCAGAGCTGCAGGTGGAGCTGCAGGAGGCTGGTCCATGAGGCAGAGCTGCAGGTGGAGGTGCAGGAGGCTGGTCCATGAGGCAGAGCTGCAGGTGGAGGTGCAGGAGGCTGGTCCATGAGGCAAGAGCAGCAGGTGGTTCTGTTGAAACCCATACACACACGTCAACATCTGCAGATAAGAAAACACAGACAAGAACAACTTCTCCTTACCTGTGTGGTGTGGTAAAGAGTTGTGGAGATGGAGGAGCTAGAGGAGGCTGAACCATAAGGAGAGAGCAGCAGGTTGGTTCTGTTGAAACCCACACACAGACGTCAACATCTGCAGAAATGAAAACACAGACAAGAACAACTTCTCCTTACCTGTGTGGTGCACATGTGTGGATGGACCAGGGGGGCGTGACGCTTTGGAGGCTGTCGAGAGAGAGGTGATGATTACAGTAGATGTCTTTGTTGTACCTTTCCGACGATGCTGTGCTGGTATGTGAAGGTGGGCAGGTCAGTGATGGGATGGTGGAGCTGGTGGAGAGGAGGTGGAGGAGGAGGAGCAGCAGGCTGTGAACATAAGCAGATACATTCATTCATTCATTCATTCAACCTTTATTTATACAGGCTAGCCTCGTTGAGCCACGGGGACTCATTTACAAGAGGGACCTGTCTCACTCACACCCAGGGTCAATTTAGAGTTACCAATCAGCCTAACATGCATGTTTTTGGACTGTGGGAGGAAACCGGAGCACCCGGAGAAAACCCACGCATGCACGGAGAGAACATGCAAACTCCACCCAGAAAGGCCCCCGGGCCGGGATTTGACCCAGGGACCTGCTCGCTGAGAGGCAGCAGCTCTACCAGTTGTGCCACCCTGCTGCCAAATGAAATGTGTGTAACATGACACAACTCAGAAAAATAAAAATAACATTTCATTACAGTACTGTACCTGGAGGGAGGGAGCGGGGGAGAGGGGGGAGGCGTCTTTTACTGGGGAGAGGGTGAGCTGTCCATGGCCTCCTCCTGGCTTGCTGCAGGAGGACTGGATGGCCTTTCAGCTGGTGCAACAGCAGATCCTGGACATTTGTTTGAAAAGAACAATTCTCAAACATGCATGTTACAGTCTCATAAGACTTCAGATGGATGCCAATATGACTGAAGAATGCTTTACTTGATGCTAAACAACTTTCAGGACATAAATTACACGTAAAGACTACAGATTTGTTTATTGAATATGAACTGATACTATGGTAATGACATAAAATGACATTTCAGCACATTTAATGTTTTAAATGTGCATGGGCATTCATAGTATGTACATGGATAATAATGCCTTTGACCAAAATGATAATGCTTTAATTTATAATGTTTTATCAAGCGGGACCTCTTAGATACAATGGAAGGAGACAATTTGCACCTCCACATTCATAAACTGGAAACAACCAAGAAAAAAAATGTAAGTCTGGTATACTAAACAATAATTTAAAAGGTTAACTAGTGTGTTTTTTAATCAAAATTAAATGCAGTACTTAAACTGACTTTGATTTTAGGGGCCTTCAATACTCACCAGCTACTGCCTTGGCACTCAGCCACAGACACAGTTAAACCTGCAGCAATTCTGACAGAATAAAAAAAATATTACAGTATGCACAGTGAACACATCTTAGTTTATGGGTTAACAAGTATGTGATGCTAAGACACAATCATTTTTAGTCATTTTATAATGGCTTAGCTAACAAAATATATGACATTCTTTATCCATTAAAAATAGATGGGAAATTACATCATTTATGCGCATTATATATCTTTTTTTAAAAACATGTTTGGTTTGAAAGAGACATTACTATTATAACAGAGCTAAGAAAACGTCTCCTTAACTTGTTAAGGGAAAATATCCATTCAGAACATGGAGAAAAAAAAAACGTGTGGGTAAATTTACCTTCAAGAAACTATGAAATACAAAAAAATATGTTTTACTTTTTGAAAAAATTTGTCTAATGGTAAGAATCGACATGTAAAACAAACTCGTGTGGGGACTGGGGTGTTACACCAAATTCTGTGACCTATCAAATTCTGTGACCACGGGGAGCGGCGGCGTACATTCCTCTGTGATACTGGCTATTTGAGGGTCCCATGTTAAGGTTAAATGCCCCCAGATTGTAGGGAGGAGGTGGCAGAACTCCAAAACGTAGTTGTAATGAACTGTGATAATATTTATGTGAAATTACAGTAAGGTTAGGGTATTAAAAGAAGGCTTTAGAATATTAGAAGCCGTTTTGAACCCAATCTCCCTCCCAACAAAGCCATTGGAAACATTTATTAATCATTTACCGATTTATTAAACGGCTATTTTGGGTTTAAATGTTTAAACAACAGCAATTGAATGTGATGGTCCCATAGGAATGTACGCAGTCGCCCCCTGTGGTCACAGAATTTGATAGGTCACAGAATTTGGTGTAACACCGGCTTAAACCTTTAGCTAACTTATATAAAGTAGTAGTAACACAATAGGAAATAACGGTAAGTTTCTTCAATGCATACAAGCATCGTACGAATGGGTAACTATTTATCACATTTGTGGTATATAATACTGCTTTAAAATATCCTATTAATAAAAGTTTAATACTTACGAGCACATCAGCAACCAGCAGCGTCGAAATGGCGCGGTAAGTAAAGCGCATGTGCACGGCACGAGGCGGACGCAACAGACGTGATGACGTAATACGGAAAGCAACTATGGACAAAATTATTTTGCGTGTATGTTTAAAATGACAGGATTACGTTGGATTAAATCGCCTTTGTTTAGTAGTTTGAAAAATTCTTGTTGTTTAAATACAACGTAACCTGCTTTTGTTCAGCATAGAAACTCAATTTTAAGTATTAATATGATCATAAAACAGTTACATAAAACGAACAACATCCAAATGTCATTTCTTAGAGTGAGCCTCCCCCTTGAGCTGCGTGCCACCTCTGATCTGACTCTGTTCAAAACCAGACTGAAGACCCACTTGTTCAAAAAAGCTTTCAGTGTGTAACTTTTATTACTTTTGGTATTTTAGTATGTAGCATTTTTATTTCCACTACCTCCTTTTATTGCTGCTGTTTTTATTTTTATTTTCACTGATTTATTTTACCGGTTTTTATATTTTCTGTCCTGTTAAGCACCTTGGTCAATGCAAGGCATTGTAGGAAGGTGCTATACAAATAAAGTTTATTATTATATTATTATTATTACAGACTGTTTTATTACTGACTGTTTTACTACTGACTGTTTCATTATATTGAACTTTTTTATTACTGACTGTTTTATTACTGGCTGTTTTATTACTGACTGTGTTTCAGACCAGTTCTTCATGGTCCGGTGCAACTGTTCAGCTCCTCTCATCTTAGCTGTAGTTCTGTGTTTCATCCTGATTGTTGCTGCTGTTGTTTTTATCTGGAGGTGGAGACAAAGAAAAGTCTGTGAGTTTAATCGTTTTATTTGTTTTAAGAAATTGTTTTTAACAGTATTGATACAAAACTTTAAACTTTTCCAACTTCCTGTTTCTGCAGCACCAAAGAAACAAGCAGAGAATGAAAATGAAGAGCAAGGACAGCTGATGGAGGAAGAAAGATCTAAACATGACGAGGAGTTACTGAGGATCATTAAAGATGAAGAAAGGTCTAAACATGACGAGGAGTTACTGAGGATCATTACTAAAGATCAGGAACATTTGGACCACATCAGTGATGTTTTCATGAAGATGAAAGAAGAACTGGAGAAGCAGAAAGAACAACTCAATAAACTCAAAGAGGAGGAAGAGAAAGATTTTGAAGAGATTAAGGAATTGGAGTTTAACATTATAAAAACAAGAGCTGATACTGTCATCATTAAAGCAGAAGATCATGCAAAACTGACAGAGTTCATGAAACAGTACAGCTGTAAACTGGAAGAGAGAAGGAAGAAAGATGAGCTGGATCTGCACACAGATAAATTACTTAACAAAGTGAGAGGAGAGATTTACATGATGGAGAGAAGGAAACAGGAGAGTCAGAAAAAAGAAACTGAAGAACAATTACAGAAGAAAGAAACAAAAGTAAACATTTAACTGAACCTGTCTGAAACAATCTGTTCTTTAAAGTATACTGGCAGCTCTGAAGCCTTTTGTCTTTTGATATAAAACAAATGTATTGATTATTTGAGTAAACTCTGCATCATGTGAGAACATAACTTCATTACTGTAGTCTTTAAACAGTTCACAACAGAGACACAATGAATTTTTTTTTATTGTGAAATAATTCCAACAGAGGAACAAATTTATCTGCTTCAGTTCATGAACTAAATTTACTTCATTGATGTTATTAAATGAAGAAACTGAGAATGGCTGTTTTTCTTACTTTTGAAAAAAAATTGTATAATATAAATGCTTTTCCTTAGTTCAAATTTAAACGATCCTCTGTCTCAGTGGAATGTGTTTAATTAAACAAACTATTTATTGTTTGTACAAATCAGTTCACATTTAATTATTGAACATATATTTATCCGTTTTCCTGTATTTAGTATAAAATGTGTTGCTTCATAATAAATATTATGCCTGAAACAAGATGATAAAAAGTTATCATAAATTAGAACACAAAAAGGACTGGAAGTTTTAAAAAGTAATTTGTTTAGTTTGAAATTTTATTTTTTACTTGTGCTGGTTATTAAATGCTGCCATAGAGGGTGATTCTTTGTGTCTGTGTTTACTTTGTCTGTTAGCAAAGTTTCTCACAATCCATTGAATATATTGTAATTATTTCTACAATACCTGTCTCAGGTTCTAGTTTAGAGTCAGTCCTTTGAGTGTGCTATGAAAAGGGGTGGGGTTATGGGTAGGCCCTCCCATGTTCTGCAGGTAAACTTTGCCTTGAACTAGTGACATCAGCTCTGTATGTCTGTTAGCAAAATATCTCTTGACTCAATTTTGCCAAAACTCTTTGAAAGTCATCATGAAAATCTAAAACTGATTAACTTTTAGAGTCAACTTGATTCATGATGGCCGCCACAGCTAATAAAGATCAAAAATACAAAGATGACAATAATTCAGTCACTTTGACAGATGTGGAGCTGTGATGCTGAGTGGTAGTAGCTGAGAGTCATTACCAACACATCACATGTGATATGTGTCAGTTTGAGGTTTAATCTTCAGTTTTTATTTCTTATTTTCTTTGTGTTCAGGTTATTTTCAGTCCTCCTCTGAGTTCCCTGTCAGGTCATGACTTTGTTTCTTCTACAGGCGTTCACTGAGTTATGGAGAAATATTAAAGTGTCTTTGAGCAACCAAACAAAAATAATAATTTGATTATTGATGGGTAATATTTGCCTTTTGTTTATGTAATTGTTCTCAAAAGTTGATTTAGATAAATGTATGTACTGACAGCATATATATTTTTATCTTTTCATTTACCCTTTATTTATCCAGGTAGTCTCATTGAGCCACGAGAACTCATTTTCAAGAGAGACCTGTTAGGGAGCAGATGGTGGGGGTTAAGGGCCTTGCTCAGGGGCTCAGCGTGGGGCCAATGAGGGTGGAGGCAGGTGTGGGTGTTTCACCTTTTCCATCCACATTTTGTGATGTTGTCATTACTGGGGCTTGAACAGGCGATCTTCCAATCACAGGCCCACTGTCTCTAACCACTGCGCCACCACTCCCCCACAAATATGTGATACAAGTTTAGTTACTTTTAATGTGTTTTTTACTTGAATTAAATTAATTTAAAAAAAATAAAAGTACGTAGTCATAAAGTTCAGCAGCACCTTCACCTGAAATTCATTTTATCTTATGATGTTGACCCTAGTGTTGTAGTACTCAAGCCCAGTCTTGGTCTTGAGACCGGTCTCAAGACCACTTTTTGATGGTCTTGGTCTCGTCTCGGACTCGACCGCATTTGGTCTCGGTCTTGTCTCGGTCTCGGTCATTGAGGACTCAGGATTTTATTTCAAGACCAGTCAAGACCCTAACTCTGGAAAATCACTAAACTGCCAGAATATTGTCCAGTTTATTTGTCAACGTCTTTGTTTTTGTTGGATGCAAAACGTATTGATTCAAATTCAATCAATAACGTGACTCATTGTTAAATACATGTTTTTGTTACTGCTGTCATGTCCACTCCCTTTCACTCGCACATGGTTCTGTACCAACAGAACAATACAGACAACATCCAATCATTCTCAGCAGGGTCATCTGGACAGTTTTTTTTATAGAAACGTTTCACCCTCCATCCAGAGGACTTCATCAGTCAGAGGAGTTCCAGCAAACTGTTTCTCCACCAAGCAGTAAACTCCTTAAGTGGACCAACCAGTTTGCTGGAGCCAAGATGGTTTCTGGGGGGTCATCCTGTCCCTCGTCAACTCCTTCCATGGGCAGGAAGCCACAGCCAATGTGGTTCAAGGCAACAAAGTTCATGCGCAATAATCCAGGTACCTAAAAAAGCTAAGTCTGGTCCTCTGGACATTCAAAAAAACAAAGCAAAGCAAAAAATTGTATAGCAAACAACCATCAGGGTGCTAACGATCCATCGTCAGGCTGATGGTCCTCCTTGATCATGTGAGCAGCTGGTTTCGGCTGTCATCAGCCAACTGGTTGATCCACTGTGAGAGGGTGCTATTTATAAGACTGAGCTAAATACAGCTTCTCAGACTGAGGAAGTATTTCGGACGAAAGACCAAACGTTTCTACAATTTTTTTGTTTTCTTTTTTTTAATGTCCAGAACCAGACTTTTAGCCTTTTTAGATTTTTCTACCTGGATTTTTGAGCATGCATCAGGGTAATCCAGGTACCTAATCCAATAAAGTTATTCAATTTGGTACCTGGATTATTGAGCATCAACTTTCTTGCCAATTAAATCTAGTTTTACTTTAATTTTATTTAAATTTGGAATCAACTGTTCGACAGTGTAACATTACATGTTCTATTGTCTCATCAGCTCCACAGTATCACATTTACCACTGCAGTGTTTCCCTAAAATAAACAGAGTGTTGTTTAACCCAGTATGCCCAAATCTCAGACAAGAATTAATTATCTCTTCTCTCCTCGTCCTCCCTCTGCTTCTCATTTCTCCAGTTTCCTTTTTGATTTTATAGAACCAGCATATTTTCTTTTGTTCCTCCCATAACTTTTGCCAGTTATCCTTCATTTTCTGTTTTATTAAAACTTTTATTTCTGGTTTACTAAAATTAACTACTAAATCCACTGATGAGTTTCTAGTTGCTTCCTGTGCAACCTTATCTGCCATTTCATTCCCTGTGACACCAGAATGAGCTGGTATCCATTAAAAAATGTATAATTAGGCCCATCATATTTATTCTGTATAGTGTTTGTTGAATTTTTTGTTTGTTTGTTTATTCATTCATTTTATAATAAAAACAAAACAATACAACATTATACAACAAATAAATATACAACACATGAATAAAATGAAGGGTGGCAGTAAGAAGAAAAAAATCTTATATTAACTGCCCCCTCTTACAATCTGTCATGTTCTGGTGCGGTGTTGGATGAACCCAGAGATGCAGACAGGCAGAACACTCGGAGGCATTAGTTGAAAATTAATAAATCATTTAATGTGTTGTGAACACAAACTCATAACTAAGACAGGGCAGTACTCACGACTCTTTGAGTTAGGATGTGGCACAAGCATGGACACGACACACCAGGTAGATCGACGAATGACCCCACACTCAAACCCACACCCACATAAACTAATATATGCACTGTCATTACCAAAAACCCAAAACACCTGAGAATGCAGCAGTCCAGTAATTACCCAAAACCCAAAACACCTGAGGAATGGCCCACAATCCTGACAGTACCCCCACCCCACAGACGCCCCACGGCGTCCCAAAGAAACCCCCCAAAAGAACAAGGGTGGGCGGAGGGAGGCAACAGGCACCACAAGCCAGTTCAGGAGGACGTCCAGGAGGTCGCCCATCACCACCCGCCGGAACCGGAGGACGTCCAGGAGACCGCCCATTGCGCTGCGTCACGTCGGGCGGGCGACAGGGAGGCCGTCCATCCTGCAGCGCCACCTCCGGAGGACGTCCAGGAGGCCGTCCATCCTGCAGCGCCACCTCCGGAGGACGTCCAGGAGGCCGCCCATCACCACCAGCCAGGTCCAGAGGACGTCCAGGAGACCGGCCATCACCGGCAGGCACCGCGACCCCAAGGACGGCAACGGCAGGAACCAAGACGTCGACGGCCAGGACACGTTCAGAGTAGGCCGGCAAACGTCCCCCGTCGACCGGAACACCATCATCGTCGTCGGCCAGAACACCATCATCGTTGGCCGGAACACCATCATCGTCGGCCGGAACACCATCATCGTTGGCCGGAACACCATCATCGTCGTCGGCCGGAACATCATCATCGTCGTCGGCCGGAACATCATCATCGTCGTCGGCCGGAAACCCATCATCGGCCGGAACATCGCCATAGTTGGTCGGAACCAAGACCCCGACAGCAGGGACTTGGTCGTCCGGTTCCGAGTCGTCGATGGCAGAACCACGATCGTCGTTGACCACCGAGACGACCCCAGGCGTAGGGACGTCAAGCGGCGAGACGTCTTCAGGACCCTCGTCGTCAGGACCCTTGAGACCCTCGTCGTCGAGACCCTCGTCGTCGTCAGGACCCTCGTCGTCGTCAGGACCCTCGTCGTCGAGACCCTCTTTGTGAGGACCCACGTCGTCGTCGAGCGGCGAGATGTCTGCTTTGTTGAGACCCTCGTCATCGGGACCCACGTTGTGGAGACCCTCATCGTGGAGACCCTCATCGACGTTGAGCGGCGAGATGTCTGCTTCGTTGAAACCCTCGTCGTCAGGACCCTCATCGTGGAGACCCTCATCGACGTCGAGCGGCGAGATGTCTACTTTGTTGAGACCCTCGTCATCGGGACCCACGTCGTGGGGACCCTCATCGTGGAGACCCTCATCGATGTCGAGCGGCGAGATGTCTGCTTCGTTGAGACCCTCGTCGTCGTGACCCTCATCGTGGAGACCCTCGTCATCGTCGAGCGGTGAGATCCCTTCAGGGTCCTCTGCGGTGACTGCAGTAACAGCAGTCTCAGAAGACCATGGTCCCACTACAGGTTCTGGACAACCTGCAGACTCTGGAACGCCTGAGGCAGGTCTTCGTCTAGGCGCTGGCACGGGAACCAGTCTGGGCGCTGGCACGGGAACCAGTCTGGGCGCTGGCACGGGAACCAGTCTGGGCGCTGGCACGGGAACCAGTCTGGGCGCTGGCGTAGACAGGGCAGCGCCCTCTGCTGGCGTAGACAGGGCAGCGCCCTCTGCTGGCGTAGACAGGGCAGCGCCCTCTGCTGGCGTAGACAGGGCAGCGCCCTCTGCTGGCGTAGACAGGGCAGCGCCCTCTGCTGGCGTAGACAGGGCAGCGCCCTCTGCTGGCGTAGACAGGGCAGCGCCCTCTGCTGGCGTAGACAGGGCAGCGCCCTCTGCTGGCGTAGACAGGGCAGCGCCCTCTGCTGGCGTAGACAGGGCAGCAAACAACAGCATGGACTCATCCCTCAAAGTCTTAACCCAAGTCAGTATCTGTGTGCGACCTGGATCTGGTAGCAAACAGGAATTGGCAATGATTAATTCTTCTGCAAGGGAAAAAGACCTGATTTTATGTTGTAGGTCCACACTACTGAGGGCAGCCTGAAGCAGTCTCTCAATCTGCTGGATAACGAGAGTGGCCTCCCGCATCTGTACAACAGCGACCCCTGGGGTTGATGAGTGCTCTGTGCGTTCGTCCTCAGAGTGGGAGCTCACACACTTCTCCTTCCGTGAAGGCTTTGCTGGAGGAGGCATCCTTGGGTCCCCAGCTGCGTGTCGTGCAG
>JBBPBX010050822.1:0-24822 GCA_038048925.1 Garcialebias charrua
CTTCTCGCTGAGAGGCAGCAGCTCTACCAGTTGTGCCACCGTGCTGCCCATTTTCACTGTTATGTCGACGATACACAGCTTTACATCAGGACTGGAGCATCCTCATCTTCCCCATTGTCATCTCCATCTTCACTCACTGCCCTCTCTACCTACCTGGAGGAAATAAGGGCTTGGATGAATCAGAACTTTCTTCAATTAAACTGCTCCAAGACTGAGGCCATACTGATTGGTACCCCTCACCAGGTACAAACATCAACTATAACAACAATTTCCTTTTCTGGATAAGACATCCCCCTCTCCACTTCTGTTACAAATCTTGGAATAAAAATGGACTCTCATCTTACATTTGAAAATCACATTAAGCATCTGTTTAAAACCTGTTTCTTCCATCTTCGCAACATCTCCAGACATCGCCCATCCCTAACTTTTCCTGATGCTGAGAAGCTTGTCCATGCTTTTGTCTCCTCCAGGCTCGACTACTGCAACTCCCTGTTTATTAGAATCCCTGGTAAATACCTTCAGAAGCTTCAATATATTCAAAACAGTGCAGCAAGGATTTTGTTGAGAGTTCGTAAATTTGAACATATTACACCCATTCTCCATAACCTTCATTGGCTTCCTGTCGCCTACAGAATTCAGTACAAAACTGCTCTCATTACACACCAATGCTTACACGGAACTTCACCTGACTATCTAAAGGACATTCTTGTTCCATATTCATCCGCCCGGTCTCTACGGTCACAGAACGGTAATCTCCTTCACATTACGAGAACCAAATTAAGGACCATGGGAGACCGGGCATTCAGTGTGGCTGCCCCCCGCTTATGGAACTCCCTCCCTGACTACCTGAGAGCTCCACAGTCACTGGTTGACTTTAAAAGTGGCTTGAAGACCTTTCTTTTTAAGCGAGCTTACTCTGCCTCCTCATGATTTTATCTTTGATCTTAGTTGATATTATTATTGATTTTACTTGTTTTATCACTTGTTTTATTTGATCTTTGATTTTGTTGCACTTTGTAGCACTTTGAGATTTTCGTTAATGAAAAGTGCGTTATAAATTAAATTCATTATTATTATAATTATTATTTAAAAAGTAGAACAATTACCTGTATATCTTGTGCAAAAATAAAGACTTCATCCCAGATCTCAGGTAAACTGGAGCAGATCTGAACTGCTGGCATGGAGGACAAGGTAGAACATTCTCACGCAGGGAACATCAGAAAGGGTTCTCAAGAGAGGGTTCCACAATCCTAAAAATTTAGCAGAGCAACCTTTCAAAGTGTAACGAATTTTTTCAAGTTTAATAAAACGTAACGCATCTCGGAGCCAATGGATATGTGAAGGAGGGCGAGGCGATTTCCATTTTGTAATGATCACTCTCCTTGCCAAAAAGGTCAGGAAAGCAAGGGAGGATTTTTGTGATGAGGACAAGGTGGATTGCAGAGGGGAAATTCCGAATAAGGCAGTTAATGGGTCTGGTTCCAATTGTCTGCCATAAATGTCTGATAATATAGCGAAGACTTTAGACCAATATTGATGGAGTTGAGGACACAGCCAGATGGTGTGAATTAAATTGGCTGGGGAATGCTGGCACCTGTCACAAGCAGGGGAAATGTTGTCGTAGAACTTGGCCAGGCGTGCTTTGGTGTAATAAATACGATGCACAAGCTTACATTGGATCAAGTTGTGCCTGGCACAAATCGAAGATTTGTGCACAGACTAAGATTTGTGACCAGAGATCCTCTGAGATGGTCTGACCCAGATCCTCTTAGTAGTTTAGTAGAGTTTAGAGTTCGGGGGCGTAGACTCATAATTTGATTGTATGTGGAAGAAATAGCTCCTTTCAGTTTGACCTGGGGTTTTAGAAAAAATGTCCAGGGTTGTATCCACGGGAAGGTTGGGAAAGTTTGGGTAGTTGGATCTGACAAAACTACGCACTTGTAAGTACCTAAAGAACTGATGACGAGGGATATCGAACTTCTCGGAGATTTGTTGAAATGAGGCGAAGGTATTGTTAATGTACATGTCGTGAAAGGTAGAGAGACCCTTTCTCCGCCATGACAAGAAAGCATTATCAGAAAGAGATGGCGGAAAAGTGTGGTTTGAAGGTATAGGAGCATGTATCGAAATAGGTTGTAGGCCAAAGTGCCGTCTGAATTGTTTCCATAGTTTTAAAGATCCCTCCACCAATTTATTAGAAGTGTAAGGTTTAGTTGAGGATTGTAATGGAGAGTATAGCAGAGCTGCCAAAGACACGGGACTTACTGAGTTGGCTTCCATGGAGACCCAGGCTGGAGAGGAGGGGCTACCCGCCTCAAGCCACTATCAAAAAAGTTTAATATTTGAGGCCCAGTAATAGAACCTTATGCCCCTTTTCCACCGGTCGGCTCAGGTCGGATGTTACGTCATATGTGCGTCGCAGAGACCCCCTTTCATCCTTTCCCACCGGATATTCCGTGCTGCGCCGCACGAGATTTCTTGAGATTTTTGGGCTGGTTTCAGAGGGGTGCCGAGGCGAGCTCACGCTCTCCGGAAGGAGAAAGGAGGAGACTCGAGCTGTTTTCACGGAAGCGAGGGAAGTGAACACGGCAGGACTTTACATGAATAACACGGTAAAAACAATTATTTGTTTTTAAATTTATAGCAAAGATGGGTCTTCAGCTGAACGTGTCCTTAATAAAATCACGTATTGCTCAAAACTGCAGGATTTTAAAAAGTAGGTTCGCCACGAGCAACTCGCGGCGCGCGGGCGGCTTTGTGTCTTTAAATGTAGCTCAATGAACAGATATAAAATATATTTCATAGCTGACTTTATAGTACGAGGGTTCCTGAGCTCAACCACGCTTTAATATTGTCACGTAGTGGTCAAATCTGCTGCATTTAAAGTAGGTTCGCCACGAGCAACGCGCGGCGCGCGAGCGGCTTTATGTCTTTAAAATGTAGCTCAATGAACAGATATAAAATATATTTCATAGCTGACTTTATAGTACGAGGGTTCCTGAGCTCAACCACGCTTTAATATTGTCACGTAGTGGTCAAATCTGCTGCATTTAAAGTAGTTTCGCTTTGACTTCTTCCAAACCTGTGCTTGCACAACAAAAATAAATTATAAAAATTCGAATTTTATTTCAAATAACTCCAACAGGATACATTTAGTATATGAACATGTTGTGATCACACTATATTTTTTTGAAAAATATCAGCTATGTGGTTTTTGATATAATTGATGATATGTGATACAAAGTACAAGGGAGAAAAGTAGCTTGACACAAAAAATGTCTATAAAACATTGAATTTTATTTCAAATGACTCCAACAGGATACATTTAGTATATGAACATGTTGTGATCACACTGTGTTGTTTAAAAAAAAAAACAGTTTCTGGACTAAATTAATCACATTTTTCTTTTACAGTCAACAGAAGAAAATCACCAGAATTCAACAACCTGTGTCATCTTCTGGAGGAAGACGTGAGACACCAGATGGAAATTTGTTACTTCTGTTTGTCACTTCAAACTTTTCCTATTAAACGTTATATTTTCTTAAGTGGTGTCCTCGAACATTCAATTTCCTAAACTTATTTTATAATGTGAAGTGTGTATTGTGTTTAAATCCATACTGGAAGTTAAGAGAACTTTCCATTTGCATTTGACCTTTAAAGAATCATAAGATAAAGATTATTAGAATCTGCTCAACTGTTATTACGTTATAAATTATTTGGTTCTAGGATGAAGTCATACAAAAAAAGTCAAAAATTAAAAGTGGCCAAAGTCCTTTGGACAGTTTAAAGTTAAAGAATTCACAGACCATCCATCTACCATCTACCACCCAGCAGCAACTTTACCAGGGAAACTCTGGCAGTTTCAAAGATCACAGTGTGATGTTTTAAATCAACTTTATTTATAAAGCACATTTTAAAAACCACAGGGTCAACCAAAGTGCTGTACAATAACATAAAAGACAAGTTAATTAAAAACTATAAAAAGCATACAAAAATAAATACATATACCAGTCTTACTGCAGGTGTGTTAACATGCCATAAAAGATAAGATCACGTGTTAAAAGCCAAGGAATAAATGTGTGTTTTTAAATAAGATTTAAAAAGTTTTGAGGACTGTCAGCAGCAACTGCTCAGCTGATCTGAGATCGGGGAGGGCAGGAAGGTTGAAGCAGCTCAGACAAATATGGTTTTGCAACTTTATCAAGCACCTTGTGCATAACTAAATAATAAAATATGTTTTAATACATCTTTATTGTAAAAATACTAAATTGGAAAATACATGGGTTTAAAGAAGGCAACAAGGTAGGATTATGAATTGGGTTTAAAGATTACAGCTCATGAGGTACTCATTATAGCATGACATCTCTTTCACAACATTCTGTCAAAGCCTTTATTGTGTTCTTCTTCTAGTGGTGGCTACTAGTAAATAGCTTGAGGGAACACTACTGCCACCATGTGGTAAGACGAGTAGGATTCTGGACCCCGCCCACAGAAGGGGTACAAAAAAGCTGTGGAAACAGAACATAGATGTGACCCGACCCGAACTGAGCCGATCTGAGCCGATCCAACCCGAGCCGAGCCGAGCGGTGGAAAAGAGGCATTAGATTTGGGAGGGCTACCACCCAGCTTCTTAGGCCGCTGTAGAAATTCAGTCCGGATTCGAGGAGATTTCCCGTTCCAAAGAAATTTGATAATTATACTACTGTATCTAGTTTGTTAAAAAAGGACCGCGGGAGAAAGATAGGTATGCATTGAAAAAGATAGGAGAAACGAGGTAGGATATTCATTTTAATAGCGTTAACCCGAGCAGTTGGCTCTGACTTTCTTTACCCACAAACTGCCATAAAATATATTTTTGTTCAATTTAACAACAAATAAACAAAAAACCTGAAATGTGGAGGCTTTTTTACCTAAAGCTCTTTAAAACAATTTTATAATTTAAATGATATTTTCATTTCAAGCTGAGAAAGTTCAAAATTTTTGACTAATTCATGAATCAAATAATAAAACATGAGTATTTTGAATCATTTCTGTAAGGTGGTTGATGTTTCCCCTAAAGAACACAAACTGTCATAAAGTTAAAGTTACATCAATTCAGGATGGTTGTCTGAAGGAATTCATGCTTTGGCTTTTCATTACTCTGATATTTTACTAACACGTGTATTGTGGACTGTTGCTGCTCTTGTTGACCATAAAAACAACTTGTTATTGAAATTAATTTTTGTGTTTCAAAATAAAAACAAACAACCCCTCCTTGTTGTCCTGATCTTAACGTGTGGAGTGGTGGTAGCTGAGAGTGGTCCACCAGCCAGACTCTGAGCTCTAACAGACCAGCTGAGATCTCAGAATATCACATGAGATGGTTCATAACGTTATTTACAAGGTTTGACCAAAACGCTACAAGTTTCTCATCACAAGATGATCTTAGTGTCAAACTGTGGGATGAAAGGTGGCGGGTGATATGCATTCCTTCAAGGAATGCTAGGCCTTGAATGGATTCAGTTTTTGTGTCTCTGACATCCAGTAAAACTAATTCTGTCCACTTCAATCATTTAGTTCATATTTCAGTTTGAACCTGCATCCTGTTGCTTCAGCTCACATCTTTTATTCTTTATTCAGATTGGAGTGCTGCGAGTTGTCAGAGATCAGCTGTTCTTCTCTGGTCTCAGCTTTGAAGTCCAACCCCTCCCTTCTGACACAACTGGACCTGAGTCTGAACTTCCAGCTGTCTGACTCTGAAGTGAAGGAGCTCTGTGGTTTCCTAGAGAGTCCAAACTGTAGACTGGAGGTTCTGAGGTCAGTTCACTGCAGCTGTTGGAGGTTTTCTATGTTTGTCCAACTAAAATCATTCCCTGATACTTCACAATTTATTCAGTTATAAATGTTTCATTCCTTTAACCTGATTGTCTAAAATCAGCCCCACATTTTAATGTTTTATTTTGGTGCTGTCAATAACCACAGATGTTGCTGACAAAGCCTAAAAATCCTTGTAAAGTATTTTATTTTATAATAATAATCATTTTATTTTAAAGTGCCTTTCACGTGCCGTCGCTGTGGTGCAGAGAGATAAGCGGGCGCGCACATATGCTTGAGGCTTTCGCCTCTCCACAGGCGTCGCGGGTTCACGTCCCAGACCCGACGAGCTCCTTTCTGTGGTGTCTCCCCCCCTCTCCACCGTTTCGCCCTCTCCCTCTCCAATAAAGGCCACTAGTGCCCAGAAAATGTAAAAATATATATTTTTTAAAGTGCCTTTCAGGACACCCAAGGACACTTCACAGCAAGAAACATATCACAGAGATTGTGTAAAAACAAACAACAAGCACAGTGCAAACATCGGCAGGAATAAATTGAAATATAAAATACATAAAGATTATAAAATACATAAAGAATATAAAATACATTTAGTAAAGTTAAGGATAAGCGAGTCTAAAGAGATGTGTTTTCAGAGCAGTCTTGAATAGAGAAAGGGAGGTGGTGTTTTGTAGGTCTGGCGGTAGAGAGTTCCAGAGTTTAGGGGCAGAGCAGGTGAAGGTCCTGCTCCCCATGGTGGAGAGGCGGGCAGAGGGTACATGGAGATGTAGCGAAGAGGAGGATCTGAGAGAGCGAGATAGGATGGAGATTTGTAGGAGGTCAGATAGATAAAGAGGGGCAAGTTTGTGGATAGCTTTGAACGTGAGAAGTAGAATTTTGAAGACAATGGGTGATTTAACCGGGAACCAGTGGAGCTGCTGCAGAACAGGAGTGATGTGGTTATAGGAGGAGGTTTGAGTGATGACATGGGCAGCTGAGTTCTGGACCATCTGTAGCTTGTGGAGAGATTTGTTAGGGAGGCCATAGAGAAGGGAGTTGCAGTAGTTGATACGGGAAGTCACAAGACTGATCACAAGGATGGCTGTCGAGCGGGGTGTGAGAGACGGACAGAGACGGTTAATATTACGGAGGTGGAAATAGGCAGACCGAGTAACATTGTTGATGTGTGAAGTGAAGGAGAGTGTGGTGTCGAGGAGACACCGAGACTCTTGACCTGAGGGGATGGGGACAGCAGAGAGTTGTTAAGGGGGACGAGAAGATGTTCTGATTGTGAAATAGAGTTTTTGGTACCAACAAGAATGATTTCTGTTTTGTCACTGTTTAGTTGAAGGAAATTATTAGAAAACCAGTGATTTAGCTCATTGAGACAGTCTGTGAGGGTGGGTGGGTGGAGTTTGGTTTTGTTGACAAGTAGAGCTGTGTGTCATCAGCATAGCAGTGGAAATGGATGCCGTATTTCCGGAAGATGTGACCTAATTGGAAGGAGGTGAATGATGAAGAGGAGGGGTATGAGGACAGAGCCTTGGGGGACACCAGTGGAGACAGGAGAAGTTTGGAAACTGAAGCATTTAAGCTGAATAAATTGAGTGCGGTCAGAGAGATAAGAGTTGAACCAGTCTAATGGGGTACCTGAGATGCCAATAGAGGTTAGTCTGTTGAGGAGGATAGAATGGCAGATGGTGTCAAAAGCAGAACTTTAATCAAGAAGAATGAGGATGGACAGAAGACCTAAGTCAGCAACATAAAGAAGGTTGTTAGTAATTTTTATTAGAGCTGTTTCGGTGCTATGGTAGGGGCGAAAACCGGATTGAAACTCTGTTGGACAGGTGAAAGTGAAGTTGACTAGCTACAGCTTTTTCAAGAATCTTGGAGATGAAGGGCAGATTGGAGATCGGACGAAGATTACTGAAGTTGGTAAAGTCAAGACCTGGTTTCTTGATGATGGGGGTGATGGCAGCAGATTTGAAGGCTGTGGGAACAATGCCAGAGGTTAGGGAGGAGTGGATGATGTTATTTAGTCAGAATAGTTTGAAATGCTCCTGTAAGCTCACAGTAACTTTACGGCCCTTTAGTGTTCATCAGGGACAATCAGCTGTTTGAAACAGTTATAAATACAACTTTTCATCACATCTTTGTCTCATCATAAAAACATTGCTATCAGTAATGTTTCTGACCTTCATCTCTGTACTTTTAATAGTTGTATTAGCTGACTTGGTGAAGTTTTCCTTGTTCCATGTGTAAATCTCTGTAAAGATTACCGGGACAGACTTCAACGTACCCTGGAAGTGATGCGTTGTTCCCAGCTGGACGCTGCAGCCAAGTATCGTCTCGTCCCACTAAATTGTTTTAGTTGGAGTGTAAAGAGCAAAAAAAAACACTTTTATTGTGCACAAGTCTACATTTACCGGTAGTATGAGAAGCTGTTCCACGTGCATGCAGGCTGAAGAATCGTGCGCTCCTCAGCTCAGAACGTTTGACTCCTGTTGGCTTCCCCCAAAACAGGACGTCTATACATAGTTCCCACACACGTGACGAGTATTGCGCAATACCGGGTTTTTCGCCACTCGTAAAGGCAGACATGGCAGACAAACAGACTCGAGCTACCACAGCTAAATACATTACTAGCTTGACCAAGGCACAAGAGCAAAATAGCAGTGGTCGTAGTTGAATGAGTTGGAGAAAGAAATCATGGCAGACGAAGCGGACAACTTGTCACCAAGAAGTTACTCTGATATCATTAATTATTTAATTACTACGAGGAGTGCACAACGAGGAGCTTCACAGCTTTAAATCCAAAAAAGATTTGTAAACTGTCTCAATCTATCTAACCAGCTAAATAAAGGTTTAACTAAAATAACACACAGCCAACAAACAGTCCAGGCGCAACACGGACCAGGACCAGCACTTTGAGTGTTACCGTGTTGGAAGTTAGCATGTAGCGTTAGCGACATGCTAACCACAGCAGTAGACGGTGCTAAATCATGAAAAAAAAAACCAGCTCCAACACACAGACAGTTGTACTCTAACATTGTTCTGACATTGTTTCACAAAATGATTTATGTAGAATATTTTGTTTACCGGACAAAAGCACGACGTCTTCAGAGCAGATCCGAGCCAGACTCAGAGAGAGATGGGGCTGCTGTGAGCTCCTCCGATGAGATAAATCCTTCAGTTTACTTATTTTTGGGATTAAGTGAAACCTGCGCTCTGCCCAAACGTCTACCCGACTGGAACACCCACTGACCCAACACGAAGTAACCATTGCAATTAATTAGAAATAAACAACAACAAAAAAACAACGTGAAAAATACACAGCCAGTAGACTGCGCTGTAACTGCTGCTCTCGTAGCGTTCCGCCTCCACGCACGAGGGTCTACCCGGAAATTCCACAGATGTTACGTCACATGGGAACTATGTATAGTTGATGCAGCAGCTGCTAAAATATCTGCTTCAGTAGAAGAACTAATGAAACACAAACTGGTGTCGTGCACGAGGACACTTTCAGGAAAACAAAACCTCCATGTCTGACCACTGAGCAACACGTGCACATTTAACAAAAACACAGCATCATTTTCAGCTAACGGTTCTGGAGGGTCCGGGGGGGCTGGAGCGTCTTCAAAAACTCTCAACTGAAATCTTAAAAAAATTAACAAAAAAATACTTTTGGACAAATTAAAAGAGGAAAATGACTTTCTTTACCCACAAACTGACGTAAAATATATTTTTGGACAAATTAAAAGAAGAAAATGATTTTCTTCAGAGCCCTATGAAGAGAGAGTTGCGACACTCCCGTAGACTCTCATAGAAAGAATGGAATGTGGAAGTCACGTGGGTCATGGAGCGGCAACTAGTTCCAAACAGCAGAGGTTCCAGCAGTGAACGTAGTTCATTCTTGGTGTTTCAGACGTATTTTCTCTGGTAAGTTGATGAAAATACTTTTTTTTTGCCATTGTGAAGCTAGCTGACTGTTCTGTACCAGTTTCTCAACATTAATACTTCATGTCGCCAGTTTTTGTTAATTAAACATGTAAAATTGCTAGTTGTGTTTTAACTGCAGCTAGCTCTGCCATAATGACGGGTTTAAACTGGTCTATTTCTAATTCAGCGTTTTAGAATATTCATTACAGCTTAAATTTTGAAAGTTGTTTTTTATTTTTTAATTATTTTTATGGTAATTCCAGTTACTGAACTCTCAACTAGAAAATATTTAGCCTTTTTTTCTGCGACATTGACGTGATTAATTTAAAGTTCTAGATCCTTTGTCAAAGACTGCAACATAAATTGTGACATTATCATTAAAGAAAAATATGATCGTGGAGATGAGTAATTTTAATGTTTTCCAGGTAAACTACACGAGAATGTCTTCAGTGAACTGCTGAATGTTGCAAAGTATCACAAAGGTACAAGATATCATTTTCTGTCTGCTCAAACAATAATATATTAATCAAGATGTTTAAATAAAATTACTTTAACACCATAACCTTCACAAAGTTGATATTTACTGCAGGACTGTTAATTTACATTGGTTTATATTAAAGTGTATGGTGATCATGGGTCAAGTTGAGATGAGACGGCATAAATAAACAATAGAACAGTAAAAAAAAATATATTAAACTATCAGATGGAACTGGAAGTTATTCTTCATGCCAAGTGTCTTTATCTGATCTTTTGTAAAAAAATAAAATAAAATAAAAAGTAGAATTTATTTTCATTAACCGATAATTCTCAATCAGGTCATCTGGACAGTTTCTTTTTTTAGTAGAAATGTTTCACCCTCACTCCAGAGGGCTTCATCAGTCAGAGTAGTTCCAGCACGCTGTTCCCTCACCAAACTAAACAACTTAAGTGGACCAACCAGTTTGCTGGAGCCAAGATGGTTTCTGGAGGCCCATAAGGGTCCCTTGTCGACTCCTCCCAGGCAGGCAGCCACAGCCAAAGTGGTTCAAGACAAGAAAGTTCATGCTCAGTAATCCAGGTATCAAATCCGATAATTCTCAATCAGGTCATCTGGACAGCTTGGTGAGGGAACAGCGTGCTGGAACTACTCTGACTGATGAAGCCCTCTTTAGTGAGGGTGAAACGTTTCTACTAACAAAGAAACTGTCCAGATGACCTGATTGAGAATTATCAGATTTGATACCTGGATTCATGCTTTGACTTTTCATTACTCTGATATTTACTAACACATGTATTGTGGACTGTTGCTGCTCTTGTTGGCCATAAAAACAACTTGTTATTGAAATTAAATTTTATGTTTCAAAATAAAAAACAAACAACCCCTCCTTGTTGTCCTGATCTAACATGTGGAGTGGTAGTAGCTGAGAGTGGTCCATGTATGTATCAGTGGCGGCTGGTGATTTTTATTTATTTATGGGGGGGCACCATACACTGTTTAATTTTTTTAAACATGTGTAGAAGTATGCATAATTATGTTTGTATACTGTAAAGTAAGTTTGTTCATGTTTTTATTTGTATATATCAGGTGTATCCATTTGTATAAAACTATCATTAATAAAACATGGTTCATCTTCACCTTGTTTGAGGCATCAGTGTGAAAAGAGAATGGGAGTGTTCTGCTTCCACTTTTCAATTTTTGGACAACTTCTATCATATTCTGTTATAATTATTTTAGTAATACAAGTTCATAATATAAATAGAATTGTGAGGGTCCAGACTTAAATAAGGACAAAGGTGTTCAAAAATCCACCAAATAATTCAATTTAATAGTTCCAAAAATAAACTAACAAAGAATTAAATTTCAATGAAAAATAAATCAAAAGATAATAACAAATTTGGGCCCAACTTAAACAGGTCAACTGAAGTCTAACAAGGAGGAATGATTCCAGATTAGATTTTAAATAACTGATTTATGGGGAAGAAAAATGATCTATTTTACTGTGATTATGTTATTTCAACAACCTAGTAAACAAAACAACTTGATATTATATATGAATATTATAATATAATGTGATATATAAATAAGACTGACTTAGTATTAAGTATTAGAGTACATAAGTATTAGACATATGATTATTTTATTATTAACCTTGTGGTGCCCAGCCCACTAAACACAGGGATAACTGTTATATTTGTGCTTTTTATCTGTAGAACAAGAGAGTTTGCAGGCTGTCATAACACTGACCGTCATTATTTAACATGAGCGTTATTGAGCATGCATCAGGGTACTTCCATGGCACATTTTTATCTGTATAAATACTTAATAATTCAATGTTAATAGGAGCTAGTTACTTGCAAGGGGCTTTGTTTTCATTCTCCAGATCAATACAGAGTTAAGAAATAGTATAACACCACCAGTGACATTTATTTAGTATATGAAATTAACATTTGATCATTTTTTATAAGCAAATTTAAATAAATGTAGCCATCAGAGTCAATAACCAGGCAGCTAGCGCTAGCATGCTAACAAACAAACAAAGAAAAAAAAACTCATCACTTCCCACTTGCAGTCAGCTGAAGGCTTTTTTCACAGAGCTATCTAATATATGAGAGGCATATCAGTCAGAAATGCAAATAGATATTAGATAAAGGGCTTTCAATTATTTAAAACGTACCTGAGCAAGCCTGCTTCAGTCAAAGCACGTCTCTGTAATCCCAGACAAGAAAAATAATAATAACAATAATAATTAAATAAACGACAAGAAACACGCTGTCGATACGCAGCGGTCACGTTAGACGAGTCCAGGCCTCCAGGGCGGCGAAAACTGCGCCCTGAAGACTCCAATAGTTTTGTAAAGATGGGACATAACTGCGCATGCGCTACTGATAACGAGAGTCAATGGATAAGCTGCCAGCGCCCACGGAGGACCGGAAGTACGTCACAATCAGAAAATGTTTTTGAAACAAACAATATAACTCATCATTACTCATAAAATATTTATCCTACACAACTAAAAACATATATGCATACATTTTGAAATATTTTTATTTTATTATTTCATTTTTATTTAAAAAAAATTAAGTCTTCAAATGGTGAAGAGCTGCAGAGGTTCCAGAGGGGCGGCGCCCTAGCGCCCTCAAGTGGCGGGTCACCCCTGGGTGGAGTGGTAGTAGCTGAGAGTGTTCCACCAGCCAGACTCTGAGCTCTGACAGACCAGCTGAGATCTCAAAATATCACATGAGATGGTTCATAACGTTATTTACAAGGTTTGACCAAAACGCTACAAGTTTCTCATCACAAGATGATCTTAGTGTCAAACTGTGGGATGAAAGGTGGCGGGTGATATGCATTCCTTCAAGGAATGCTAGGCCTTGAATGGATTCAGTTTTTGTGTCTCTGACATCCAGTAAAACTAATTCTGTCCACTTCAATCATTTAGTTCATATTTCAGTTTGAACCTGCATCCTGTTGCTTCAGCTCACATCTTTTATTCTTTATTCAGATTGGAGAGCTGCAGTTTGTCAGAGATCAGCTGTTCTTCTCTGGTCTCAGCTCTGAAGTCCAACCCCTCCCATCTGACACAGCTGGACCTGAGTGACAACAACCTGCATGCTCCAGATGTTCAGCAGCTGTTGGATCTTGTGGAGAGTCCAGACTACAAACTGCAGACTCTGTGGTCAGTAGATGTTTTTTGAAAGTTTTCAATAACAATATTTGTGATGATGTAGGAACAAAATCAACCACCAGGTGTCCTTCAACACAACATCATGGTGTCGTCGCTCTACAGTGAACATCATGATGGGACTCTTTTCTATCAGGATGAAATTTATACCAGTATTATTGTGGACAATATGATCTGACACAGCCCTGGTCCAGACTGCTGAAGTCCACTCATCACATCTGTCCTTTGTTTCATCCAGATGTGTTCAGTGACAGCCTCCATGTTTCTTAGTCAGCTGATGTGTTCAGAACCAGATGAGATGTTCATCAGCACACAGAGTTTGTGTGTTGAAATGGAGCAGCAGTTGACATGTAACAGCAGGAAATCCATCCCTCCAGTGTTTGTGCAGTGATGAAGCTTCATGACTCTCAGCACTTTGGTTCCTCTGTGGACTTGAGTGAAAGCTGCAGAGGAAACACACTTGATGCTGAAAGTCTCTGCAGGTGTGTGAGCTTCACTCCAACACGTGAACATGAAGCTCCACAGCTGCTCTGAACAGGACTGAAGTGCTGCTGCTCTTTCTACTGGATGATGCTGCATGACTGACTGACAGCTGATGGAGAGAGGCTGCAGACAGGAAGTTAGCTCCTCTCTCACTCTCTCTTCTCTCTGCAGGTGGAGGTGAAGATCTCAGTGGAGGAAAAGAAGAGCTGAGTTCTGATGATCCACAGAGGTTGAAGCAGCAGCAGGTTGTTTGAAAAGAAACTGATTGGATCCTGATGATGATGAACTTTGACCTTTTTATATTGATATTATCTATGATAGGTTGATGACTGCTTCTGTGTTGTATTTACTTTGAACCAATCAAGCTAAAGTCAAGGTTAAAGAAATCATTCAGATTATCTGTAAATGAAGCTAGAATCACTACTTTTACAGAAAGATCTTTCTATTTTCTTTTCTTCTTTTAAAATAAATGTATTACAATTTGATCAAGTTCTGTCTCAGTTTCTTTGATCCAAAACAATCTGAGATGAACTTTGAATTTTCTTACGATGATTTCAGTTTTAATCTGGCATGAAAGGCGGCGGGTGACATGCATTCATGTAACTGGGAGACGTGTCGGTCTTAAATCTCTTCATGCATATCACCCGCCTCCTTTCAAACTAGTTTCACACTAACATCACCCTCAGTTTTTAATATATTATATTATTAACAGATGATCTAACATCAATATTATTGATCATGAATATATGAGATTATAGCTGTTCAACATTTACATCAATTATAATATATTTTAGCTGCACGGTGGCACAACTGGTAGAGTTGCTGCCTCTCAGCGAGCAGGTCCCGGGTTCAAATCCCGGTCCCGGGGCCTTCCTGGGTGTAGTTTGCATGTTCTCCCCGTGCATGTATGGGTTTCCTCCGGGTACTCCGGTTTCCTCCCACAGACCAAAAACATGCATGTTAGTCTGACTGGTAACTCTAAATTGTCCCTATGTGTGAGTGATAAGAGTGAATGGTTGTTTGTCTCCGGCCCCTAACCCCCACCATCTGCTCCCTAAAATCAGGTCTCTCTTGAAAATGAGTTCTCGCGGCTCAATGAGACTACCTGTATAAATAAGGGTAAATGAAAAATAAATATATAATCAGTAATATACACAATAAACATAATATTAGATATGATCTAATTTATATGATAGATATTTTCATGTGTTTCTATCAGTTAGTATGAATCAACATGTGGTTGTTACACTTCCTGTCAGCAGAGGGCGCCACAGGCCTGTGTGAAATAAACAGATTTTATTAGATTAGTTTTAGATTTAAATGTTTAGGGCCGGTTTCACAGACCAGATTAAGGCTAGTCCCAGACTACAATGCTGTTTGAGCTGGTTTAACTCTTAAGACCTGCACAGCCTGGTCTTAAACTAGTCACAGATTTAGTCTGTTCTGGATTAAATCCAGTTTAGGGAAGGTGGATCAGAGCTACTCTACCATTTTTTGTTTCTTTTAGCATAATATCTCATGAACCACCAGAAGGGTTTCATTTAAACTCTCAGAAAGTGATCACTGGCTGTACATCTACAACTAATTAACTTTTGGAGTCCATTTCAAGATGGCCGCCACAGCTAATTGTCCTGTGCAACAATGTGTACAGGTCAGTAAATTGACAGGTATTGAGCTAGGAGTATCTGACAGTCATTCAGAACATCCTCTAACAAATAACAGATCACATGTGTCATGTCTTATTGTTCTCTTCAAGATTGAACCAAAACAGAGAAAAGCTCTGGCATGAAAGGTGGTGAGCAACATGCATTCCTCCAAGGAATGCTGCTGTTTCATTATTTTGTTTTTAGTTTTTGCACTTGACCATTTTTAGAGGAATTTGTTTGATAATTGTTTTACTCTGAACCATAATATAACATAAACATTCAAGCTTAAAGCACCCAATTCAGGCTGTGAACAGCTGCTCAAGACTTTTGCACAATATTACAACCACAGTACCACATACTGCACATATATGCCCATCCACAAACTATTATCCATCAATCTATAGCAATGGACCTGACAAAGACCTTGGTTAACCTTTGACCTTGATTTGTGACCTTTAAAAATCATAATGCCATAATAATTCAAAGCCTAACATTCCTTGAAGTAATGCATGTTGCCCAGAACTTTCATGACAAAGTTTTAATTCAAGATGGACGTCTTGTAAAATGTCTTCATGCTTGAAGTACGTTGACGACTTTCAGCTACTACCACACAAGACTTCAGCTCAAAATCTGTCAAACTGGTTGAGTAATAATAAGTTTAGTATTACATTAGGTCAGTTAGCTGTGGCGGCCATTTTGAACTGGAGTGACTCCAAAATGTATTCAGCAGCAGAGTTACATCCATTGATGGTTTTGAGCAAGTTTCATTAAAATCCATCTGGTGGTTCATTAGATATTTTGCTAACAGACAGCATGCACACATATTAATGCACAATAACAGTTTAATAAAAGTTTGGTTAGCCCCCTCCTCGACCTGAAGTGGTTCATTTAGGAACCGTCAGTAAAGTACTGAACCAAACACTGTTGAGAAACAAAAAATAATATCTGTCATGTCATGTGACCCACTGACACAAAACTAATGTTCAATTATTCTACCACACCTGACACATGAGACACTCATTTGATCTGATTTTACTGCATTTACTATTTTTAAATATTTCTCTATTCAAAATTGATGTTTTCTTTCAATAGCTTTTTTTTAGTTTCCTGTTTTGTTGTTTTCTAAATTTAAATCATATTTCTTTTCTTTAATTTTTTTTCATGCTGCATGTGTTCACAAATAAACTAAATATAATGTCTGTAATTCATATGAAAAATCAAAATTACTGTAAGGGTGTTGTTTTCTAGCAGTCTACAAAAAACATGGAGGTCAGAACAGTAGATGTTAAATCATCAGTTGCCACCTCAGTATCCAAGTTTGATTTGGATAGCCAGGTTTCAGAAATGAAGATCACATCAGCAACAGAAGAACAAACACAAATTCTCAACATATCAATTTTTTTGGGAGGCTGCATGTGTTAACGTGCAACAAATGAAGTCCTGACATGTTTTTAAAATCATTTGGTGTGCTGTGATGTGTGGGGGGTCCAGGGTTGGGCTGGATTCCTGAGAACAATAACAACATTATTATTAGACATTTTCTTGTGTTTTTGTGACACACGTGTAATAACAGGAGTTAATATTGTGACACTTAGCCACCATAATGGATCCATGGTGAAAATAATTTATAAAGACATTATTACTCAGAACCCAAAAACAGTGACGTTTGCAGGGAAGAGCAGATCCAGATGTGTTAACAAGGTTCAGTGAGTCCAAACAGTCAGAGATGTGAAAATGATGGAATGGAGCAGAAAGGTTTCAGAGCAGACAGCATCATAGATCAAATGGAGCAACGAGGCCGGCATGGTGGACCAACTGCACTTTGAACTGGACTGAGGAGAAGTCCAGCACCTCGCTGTAGAAACATCACTCCTGCTGCTCTCATGTTGAGCAGGTGCAGGTCCAGAACCAACAGGCACAAACAGCTCGTCCACATCAAAGTCCTGCTGATCACTTTTCATTTGGATTTGTCATTTATTGTGTTGTCCCAAAATGTAAACATATCAATAAATGTTGAAATTCATTATTGATTATTGGTTTCAAAATGTCACCCACACTGGTCAGAAAAGCCCCCTCCAACTACCTCAAAGTGGCCCATGGACCACCAGTTGATCTTCACAGTTGTAGCAGGTTTCGTGGCTCCGGACTCTTTTTTTATTGAATGAGTGAAGGAGCAGAAATGGATGTTTGATCAAAAAGGTTGCAGATCCCTGATTCTAGAGATTACTTTGAGAGTTTCATCTAAATCCATCCAGAGGTTCATGAAACATTCTGATAAAGAAACACAAACAACACACAGACACGAGAAAAGACATCGTCACTCACACATTTCCTTCAGTGGTGAGATAAACTGATGTTTCATGTTGAATCCAGTCAAAGTGATTTAAAGGTTCAAACAAGCAGCAAACATGTTTTTGTTCTAAAAAGCTTTTTAGACGTTTGGAAAGAGAAACTTCAAAAAGGTCAAACCGTCCACACGCAGGAAAATGCTGCTGATATGAATCTTTCAAGGTTCACAACATGTCAGCAGGTGCTGGTGGTGGAGCTTCTTGTTCAGCTGAGGGGAGACATGGACCAATGCTTCAGAGTCATGGAGTCAACACATGAAGTTTACACGAAGGTGACCACATTTATGAAATTACATTTGGGGACATTTCCAGTTCAGAGACAAAAAATAATAAAATATTATAAAGATAAAATAAATACGGGACACGTTACAGTTTCATTTATTTTTACATATTTATTCATGTTTAAACAATAAAAATCAAATGTAGCAGCAGGAATGTTTATCTCCACACACATTTCCTAAGAGTCATAAAACAAATAAAGTAATAGTAGTAATGGTGTCAGAAACATCTGTAATGTGGGGGGGACACACTGGTGGAGGTCTGGGGGTCGTCCTCCAGAAAATGTTGAATAAAGATGTAATTTTCCTGCATTCTGGTGTATTTGAACAGGTTGTTACTGTTGTGTGAGCAGACACTAGGAACCAATGTGTTGGTACTGGGGCACCAGGGGACACATTAGGTGATGCACCGTTGGTTGTGAGTGACGCTCGTGAGTTGTACATATGTTCGTGTTGAAGACTTAATAAAGCCTGACTGAGTATCTCCAAGTGCTGCCCGTCTGGATGGTGTCCACACTGAGGAGCAGACATAACATTACATGGTGTCAGAAGTGAAGAAGCCCGTCTCCGCAACGTCGACGTCGGTGAGAAAGCAGCAGTTTTAACACGGCGCGCCCCGTGAGTGAACGAGGAGCTAAGCTAACGCCGAGTGAACGAGTGAGCTAGGCTAACGCCTCGTGGACGACACTGCTAAGCTAACGCCGCGGACACGACGAACAGAGGATGGATTCCCTGTTCTCGATCAACCCACCTGAAAACTTGGATTTCAGTGATTATTCGTCATGGCCCAACTGGATTCGCCGCTTCGAAAGGTTTCGGATAGCAGCCGGATTGGACGGTAAAGACGAAAGCTATCAAGTGAACTCATTAGTTTACACGATGGGCGATAAAGCGGATGACATTTTAGGAACACTGGGATTGAGTCAGGATGAGCTTAAGAAATACAAGAGTGTAAAAGAAGCTTTTGACAGACACTTTATTGGCAAATACAACGTCATATATGAGCGGGCACGTTTTAACAAAAGAAACCAAGACGCTGGTGAATCAGCTGAATCCTTCATAGGCGCAGTCTATAAGTTAGCAGAAAACTGCCAGTATGGACCACTGCAAGATGAGATGATAAGAGACAGGTTGGTGGCGGGCATACAGCACCAGGGCCTGTCGGAGAAACTGCAGATGGACAGTGAACTAACGTTAGAAAAGGCGGTGCAACAAATAAGACGACATGAAGAGATTAAGAAACAACAACCGATCGTGAGAGAGACGACGGGAGCAACACAGCATGCTAATGTGGACTTATTAAATTTCAAGAAAAGAACTTTCAGCGACAACCGAGCACATAAACCACACGAAACAGACAGACAGAGTGAAATCCAAAAAGGATACAAGTACTGTGGACGCTGTGGTAAATCACCTGCACATAACAAAGTGAACTGTGCAGCACGAGACGCAGAGTGCAGGAAATGCCGAAAGAAGGGACATTTTGCAGCTGTGTGCAGATCAGCCAGAGTGGGAGCAGTCCAGATGGATGAGGACGTCGCACGGGAGGACGACAAACTGTTTTTGGGAGCAGTATCAGCAGGAGAACGCCCCAACAACTGGAAAAAAACGCTGGAAATCAACGGCAAAAACATCACATTCAAGCTGGACACGGGAGCAGATGTGACTGTGATACCAACAGCCACCTACTCGAAAGACACACATGGCCCACTTACCAAAGCAGACAAGCCCTTGTGTGGTCCAGGTGGTGAAGCCCTGCAAGTGAAAGGTCAGTTCAACGCTCTCATGAAATACGAAGACAAAACTGCAACACAGCCAGTGTATGTCATGCAGAGACTGTCTACTCCATTACTGGGCTTCCCAGCTGTTTCAGCTTTGGGGTTGCTGCGCCCCATAGACAGCGTTAAAGTGCTGGAGGCTGACATGAAAAACATAAAAGATGAAACGCCAGAGTATGTTGATAGCGAGGACGTCGTCATCATCGAAGCATCCGGGCCGGAGTCACAGCCTGAGGAGTCCTGCAGAGAGACCAGGAACCAGAAGGTTAAAGATGTGGAGGAGAGTCCGACAGAAACAGCACAGAAGAGCAACATGGAGCTGAAGTCTGAAGCTTCTCCAGCAGAGGGCGCCAAGGAACAATCCTCTCTGATTCCGACCAAAACGAAGAGACGTCGGAAGAGGAAGCTCAGCCTGAAACAGAGACCGGAGCTTCAGATGAAAAGAGTGATGACAATGTTGGAGACTAGAAGCTTCAACCCACCTGCAGGAAGAGAAAAACTGAAGCAAAAAGGTACCAAGAAGGAACCCAAACACGACCAGGTACCAGAAGACCAAACACCACAGATGGTAAAAACTGAGCCGGAAGGAAGTTCAGAAGAAAACCATCCTCCAAAGAAACGGAAGAAGAAGAAAAAAGAGAAGAAGAAAGAGAAGAAGAAGAGAAAGAAGAAGAGAAAAGAAAAGACTGAAGGTTCAGGTCCAGTTCCTGAATCCTGCAGAGACTAGACTTGTAAATAGCATTCATAGAGAAGTGAGCTGTGGCCCACAGGGCAGAATAATCCCTGCACAGCTCTGGGGACGCAGGTAGTCGACCCTGACCCCTAGATAGGTCAAAGTTATAGTTGTTTGTAGTATTAATGATAAAGTACTAGTATAATCTGTTCACTTGGTAAAAGCATTTAAAAGGGTGTGGGTATGTCTGTTCAGCATGTTCATAATCAATGAGGACAATTTAAGTTTAAAGGCATAGTATGGATGCTAAGCTAAAAAGGGGAGATGTTGTGTGAGCAGACACTAGGAACCAATGTGTTGGTACTGGGGCACCAGGGGACACATTAGGTGATGCACCGTTGGTTGTGAGTGACGCTCGTGAGTTGTACATATGTTCGTGTTGAAGACTTAATAAAGCCTGACTGAGTATCTCCAAGTGCTGCCCGTCTGGATGGTGTCCACACTGAGGAGCAGACATAACATTACAGTTACTACGTTTAGCTCCACAAGTAAACTCTTGATTCAAGATCAGTTTTAGAGCTCGGAGTTTTCTACATGAATCAAGTGGAATGGATTCATTCATGAAGAAACACAAACAGTGCTGGGTGGACTAATATGGTTCTGGGAGGCTCCTCTCTCTGAAGAGACATCAGCCATGGTACCATGGAGGTCTGGATAGAATAAGAACAGAAAAGGTTATCCATCCATCATCCATCATATTTACTCGCTTCTTCCTTTTTGGGTCATGGTGCCCATATTGAACTATCACAGTTTGAGAGGAGGGGGACACCCTGGACATGTCTCCAGTCCATCACAGGGACATGGAGACAAACGAGACAAACAACATTCACTCTCTCACTCACACCTAGAGACAATTTAGACTCATCAATCAGTCTAACATGCATGTTTTTGATCTGTGGGAGGAAACTGGAGAACCTGTAGTTTAAAGCATAAGAAAATCAATTAATCAAACAGAGAGCTGGTCTTATAAACTGGGTTTTAAACTGTATGCAAGCAAAATCTGCTACATGATGATAACAAACACAAAGAAGATAAATATTGGAAATTTCTTACTACAGTATATGGACAACCTTTAAATATGGTTAGTGAATTTAAATATCTTGGTTTATGGTTAACAGTTTGTACACATGACAATCACATTTAAAACAGGTGGAAACAAAGTTGAACAAAGTAATAAATCTAATGAAATCAGTGGCTGGAAATAACTGGAGAGCAGATAAACAATCATTAAATATCTAGAGCTCTCATGAGATCGACCTTGGACTATGGATGCATATGGAGCAGCAGCAAATACAACAACTAGTCAGACTTCAATCCAGAACACTACAGGTGTGCGCAGGAGCAATAAAGACGACTCCCATTAATGCACTTCTTATAGAAACCGGTGAAACTCTGTTAGAAATGAGAAGAACAAAACTATCATCAAAATAATGGATTAAACTCGAAGGAAGCAAAGAAGAAAATCCTGCAGCAACAACAATCCAGACTGCTGTGAATATAACAAATATAAAAAAAAATGGTTTGGGTGGAAAATAAACAAATTAGCTGACATGGAATAGAAAATAAACAATTTGCACAGATTAATCCAAATAGTTTTATCTCTCCATGGTTACTTCCAGAAAGTAAACTAGACACAAAAATTCTAGAAATGAAAAGAGAATGGAACGAAAATGAAATAAAGATGAAAACCAGCAAATACATTAGAGAGACATATTCTAATTATTTGGAAATACATACAGATAGCTCTAAGAACACGAGGGGTGAGTTGGAACAGGAGTTTATATTCCAGAGTTTGAAGTTTGTATTTCCAAAATAATTTCTGATCAACTTTCAGTTTTCACAGCAGAAATAGTTGCAGTATCATTTAGTCTACAGTGGATGGAGGAGGTTAGACCAGACAGGGTGGTGATATGTGTTGTGTTCAGAAACCACAGTGTTTAGTGTTTTTGTTGGGTCTGTAATGTTGTGCTCTGTTTGTTACGACATGTTACTGTGCCTTTAAGAGATGCTTTACGGCATGGGTAAATGTGTGTGTGTGGGGGGTTTTGAGGTCAGTAAAGTTTGGTGCACGAAGCGACACGGTGTGGTTATTGAGTTCCCGCGGACACTACATTTTGGCAGACGAGGATGTCCGGACTCGCGTTACCACCACCGCCACCTTTCCTCCCTGTCCCCGGCGACCCAGCTGTCCCGTGGGACAGATGGCTGACAGCGTTCGAGGACTACTTGCTGGCTTTGGGACACACTGAACTGGCGGAAGCGAGGAAGTGCGCGCTCCTCCGCCATTGTCTGGGCCAGGAGGGTCAGAGAATCCTCGCCACGCTCACGTTAGTGGACAATAAATACGCCACGGCCACAGCTGCACTGAGGACTCATTTCAGCTCCGGGCGGAGCCGGCGGATGAACCGCTTCGAGTTTCGTCAGAGGAAGCAGCGACCGGGTGAGTCTGTAGCCAACTACGTCTCAGCACTACGAGAGCTGGCTAGACTCTGTGACTTTGGGGCGATAGAAGATGGACTCATAGTTGATCAGCTGATAGAAAAGACGTCGTGTGACCAACTGAGGGAGAGACTTTTGCTTGAACCAGACTCCATGACGCTGGCGGGCGCTCTGGTTATTGGAAAGCAGCTTGAAACAGCACTAACAGAGGCGCGAAAATTCTCCCGCGCGGCGCATGAACCAGTGACGTCATCAACACCGGCCGTTTATCACACAGAGGAGGGGGCTGACTGGCCGAGTGGCAGCTGGGATGTGCAGAGAGTGGACATGGGGCCCAGCAGGAGGGGGGCCAGGAGCTGTGGTAACTGTGGCTCCTCTAACCATGCAACTAGAGACCAGTCATGTCCTGCACATGGGAAACTTTGTCATAAATGCGATAAACTGAATCATTTTGCACGCTGCTGCCGCTCCTCTTCAGCTCGCCAGGATACTACTGTGGTTCCCATTAACACTGTACAGACTCTGCAGCCGTCGTTCAAGCTCTGCACATGTCGCGTGGGTGCAGCTCACGTCCCGCTCCTTGTGGACACAGGGGCCAAAGTGTCAATTTTGAATAAAAGCACGTATGATCGTTTCTTCAGCCGTACACCCCTGGAAGCAGCCACTACAACCCTGTTGGGCTACGGTCACTCTCCCATCGACACTCTGGGCGTGGTCCGCCTCCCTGTCCAGTATGATCAGCAATTTACGCCTGACGCCAAGTTCTGCATCACCCGGAAGGGAGCTAACATTATGGGCCTAGACTTGTTCCTCGCCCTGGGCTTTGCTGTGAGTGAGCCTGCCACAGCCCCTCTCACCCCGACCCCTTGGCCACTTTCACCTTGGGAACATATTCAGGTCGGCATCTGTGGGGAACTTCAGGGGGCACCTGCTCACGCTCGCTACCTGCTGGTTGTTCATGATCTTCACTCGAAGTGGCCTGAGGTTTGTCAACTGAGCTCCATCACTGCACACACCATCATAGACTGCCTGGACAACCTGTTTGGACGCTGGGGCCTCCCCAGTGTTGTTACGACGGATAATGGGGCCCAGTTCACCTCAGCAGAGTTCACAGAGTTCCTCACACTACGCTCCATCAGGCACATCAGGACAGCAGTTTATCACCCAGAGAGCAATGGTGGTGTGGAACGACTCAATGAAACTCTCAAAAATGGACTCAGAGCCTGTCTGGAGGAGGGGAGAACATACAGCGACGCTCTCAACCAAACCCTCTTGACCATCCGGGCATCCAAGCATCCCACTACAGGAGTTTCACCGGCGATGCTGATGATCGGGCGCGAACTGAAGCAACCCCTGGACTGTCTGAGAGCTGAGCCAGCTCCTGCACGTGGGAGCCCAGAGCTCCAGAAAGCCAGAGCTCAGGTGAAGGGTTCGCAGGCCCGGATGAAAGAGAGGTTTGATGCCACGCACCGAGTGCAGACCCCCTCACTGGCTGCAGGGGAATGGTTTGATGCCACGCACCGAGTGCAGACCCCCTCACTGGCTGCAGGGGATTGGGTCAGGATCAAACGGCGTCATCGGAGAAATAAACTGAAATCCTTCTGGTCAGAGCCACTGCGGGTGGTTAAGCAATTGGGGCCGGCCACATACAGACTGGACAATGGGAGTCGTTGGCACGCAAACCGTCTGCACAAGGTCATCGCCCCACCAGCACCTGCCCCACCAG
>JBBPBX010050823.1:10956-24822 GCA_038048925.1 Garcialebias charrua
ATACATACATATATATATACACTAAAATAAACTACAAAGTACTTTGTACTACTTACTACTACTACTACTTGTAGCCTACTACTAATACTACTTCACAGTTTTTTCACTTATCGTGGGGGGATGGGAACGGAACCCACGCGATAAACGAGGAACTACTGTACTGTTTTTTTACACTATTTTTGTTTAGGTTATATCTTAGAACCTTGTACTGTATAATGTTCCTTTTAATACTTTACATTTTTTGCTATTTTTGGGTGTAACCAGGATCCTGAGTACACAATTTTGTTCCACCTCATGTATCACATGTGACTCGAATGACAATAAGTCAAGTCAAGTCAATTTTATTTATATAGCACAGTTAAAACAGATAAACAAAGAACCTTGAACCTTCTCTTCTTCCTCCAACTGGAAAACTTCCATGTCTGTGATTGTCACAGTGTTGCAACAACACAAAGCAAACCGACTTCCAGGCCACTGCAGTGTTTCCGTTGGTGTCCCACAAAGGTGCGCTGCTGGGGGAGTGGCTTTCTAGTAATTGGCAACGGAGTATAAAATGTCCTTGAGGAAAGGAACATCTCTCTGCTACGTTAATGAGAGCAGATTTTGTCTTTATTTATTTTTTTTACAGTGTATTAAAACTCTGGCATTAAAGGTGGCGTGTGATACGCATTCCTTCAAGGAACACAAGGTCTTTATTCAGCTCATGTCTCTAATGCCTCTAATTTAACATAAAAAGAGAAGGAAAAAAGAAAAAGTGAAGTGAACAAAAAGGGCAGAGAAAGTAAGCTGAGCTGAGAACATAAAGAAAGTAAGAGATAAACAGGAAACCCCTAGACAGGTCTAAGAATGAATGTTCAAGAGAAGATGGAGATGTGGAAGTTAAAAAGCAGGGGAAGTGAAAACAGAAACAAGCTGGGTGAAAAGCAGAGTAAAAGTAAAGAAAAGAGACAAGGTAGGAGCAGGAGAGAGAGAGAGTACAGTAAGAAAATAAAAAGGCAAAGTCTGAGGGAATGTTGGTGAAAAAAAAACATAGTTACATGAGGTGAGACAGACCACATCAGACAACAGTAATACCACTGCTGTGGTGGGTGAGACAAAAGGAGGAGAGAAAGTACAAGTGTGAATATGAGTGTGTGCTTTCAGTTCTGAAGCAAGCTGAAGTGACAGTTGCTTGTGTTTGTATGGCCGCGTGACAGGATTTAAATTTTTACCTTTCACTCTGACGGTGTGTGTCCGGATATACTGGCCTCTTGTGACTGACACCACCCCTCACTGAGAGGCTGCGACCGAAAACCGTTTATTACGAGAAATTATTTTACGAAACCTCTGAAGCTGCGTGATTTCCAGAGATGTTTGACCGTTCAGTGACATTTGGGCAGCCTGAGACTTTTAACTGTCATTTGTATGAGTTTTTTTTTTAAAGTCACCACCTGCTGTTTGGACAGAAATGCAACAAGTCTAAAAAAAAAGCATGTGATGATGATGCTTACACAAGTGAAAATTTTCTTGAAAAGATGGAAGACTGTGCAAATTTGTGGTAGAAGGAGTCAAATCACAAACAACAAGTTGTGTTATGGGAAATGCACCGTATTTTCCACCGTACATGTCACACCGCCCTATAAGTCGCATCAGTCCAAATATGTCTAATAAAGTGGAAACAAATCCATGAATACGTTGCTTCGCCATATAAGTCGCATCTATTAAGCATCACTGCTGACCACCCGGAAACATGGGCTAGAGTTGTGCCAAAAATCAATTGGCTGCCAAATAGCAGCTGCAGGAGAGTGCACGGGAGGACTTGAACAAGTATTTAACAAAATTAACACTTGAAAACAATTATTTGTTTGCTAGAAATTGTAGTAAAGATGTGTCTCAGTCTAACTTTTCCTTAATAAAAGGAATGGCCAAATCAGCTGTATTTCAAAAGCCGATACGCGTAGTAGGAGCGTGCACGGGAGGACTCGCTGTGCATTTCTTCGAAATTTAACAAGATAACCACCTAAAATAAATTGTTTGTTTGATTTTATAGTAAAAGTGTGTCTCAGTTGAACTTTTACTTAATAAATGCACTTCAATGGTCAAATCAGCTGCATTTTGCCGGGGCGGCGCAGCGAAATGAAGCTGATTTGACGTTTGCTCCAGGCGAGCTGGACAAATGTAGCAGGCTATGGCAAGCCGAAAGTATCATTAAAAGTCACGTTTACCTATTACATGACACAATGGCATACCACACTACTCGAGTGTTATCTGGCGGCGGCCGATAAGTTGCATGGCATGCAAATTATCCAAAAAACTGTGACTTATAAACCGTGTTTCCATCTATTTTCATTTCGAATTTTGAGCTAATTTTTTTAATCTCGCAAAAATGTAAATACAAATTAATGCGGATCAGAAGTGTTTCCATCAACTGGCTTAAAAGCGCATCTACCGGGCCACGCACAGCGTCATTACGTCAGACGTCAGCGTCATTACGTCAGACGTCAGCGTTACGCATGTCTACAGTAAACAGGAAGTAGCGGTTGAAAACAGAACCCGGCCACACATCTCGTCAAAATGGAGAGAATATTTCAGGTATGTGTTGCTATCGGGCAAGTTGTATTTATTCTGTCATGCCAACTAGTTTTAGCGATGTTACATGTTGTCCGGAGCGGAAACAGCTGAACGTCACGTGACGTGAATGTTCGCTACGGCAGAACTGAGTCGGCAAATCTGTTTCCATCTGTCGTTTTGCGCATCTGCTCATTTTCGAAGATCCCAAAAACCACCTCAAGCGAGCGTATAAACTTTTTGGCGAATTTGAGGAAGTAAATTCGCATTTTGCCGTTTCCATTAAGCTTTTCTGCTGCGATACTTCAAAATGCGCATCTAGAAACCTTGATGGAAACACGGCTAGTGACCGAAAAATACGGTAGTCTGCACAACTTTAGAGTTAGGAGTGAGGCCTGATGCTTTTGTTTGAACTCAGAACAACTTCTTTTTAATTGAATGAACATAAAACAATAAATCTCTTCCGTAAATACTGTATTTGAAAGTAACTGGGATTTATTTAAAAAATGCAGGGGATACTCTTATAATACTAGAAATATGTGTAACCATAAAACAATGTATTAAAAAAACTTAAAAATGTTATTTCCTGCCTGGAAATCTTAAAGTTTGTGTCTATTTGATCAAATTGATTCAAATGAGCAGTTTAGAAAACTTTAGTTTGAACAAAAAACAAATGATTAATTCTTACTTTCATCAATGTTCATGTATTTAAAACATTATTTTGCAATCAAGAACCAATAAGTGTCTCATGGGCATGAAATCATGCTTTCCTTGCTTTTTAAAATGTATGTACTGTACTTTATTTTTAAGTACCGGTAAATGTGTTTGACTACTTTACCATTTGTAGGGTGGCATTTCAGTTTCTGGAGTACACCTCTCTCATATTAATGAAAGTCTGAATGTACGTGAGAAATGAAGACGGCTCTTTCCCGTCTGTCACTCCTAATCTCAAACATACCAACCCGCAAACGTTTGAAAAAGGTTCTCCTCGTTAACCCACCAAGTGCATGACATTTTAGTTCCACGTAATATCAGGAGGACGGTTGAGGCAGAGCGCTAACCGACGGTCTGAGAAGCAGCTCCACCCTGCACCTGCTGGGTAGCAGAAATGTGCAAAAAAACAAGTCCAATAATCTCATTGCATGGTTTTAGCTGTCTGGTTTCTGTCCAAATATTACATTTAACAAACTGAAATGGCAGCAATTGAAATATAAATATTTTTAAATTCCTATAGATGGCTTACTAGATTTATTTTTCAAACTGTATATTTACAAGCATTGCCCACTAGATTACAAAAATAATAATAATAATTTCTATTATATCAACAGCTAAGCATATGCATGGTTCATGCTAAACTATCTGGTGAATGTAGGCTGCTGAGGTAATAGGGACACAACTTAACTTTTAACAGCAGTGGTGATGATGGAAGGTCATTTGCATCACATGTGGTACATGAGGTGGAACAAAATTGTGTACTCAAGGTCCCAGTTACACCCAAAAATAGCAAAAATATAAAGTATATACAGTACATAGTTCCCATGTGACGTCACATAATGGGCATTTCCGGGTTGTCCACCATTTTCGTAGGAAATACTTCCACTCCTGACCACTAGTAGCAGTGTAGGTTACGAGCAGTGTATTTTTCGCGGTTGTTTATTTGTAAATAATTGCAATGGTTATTTCGTGTTGGGTTAGTGGTTGTACCAATCGAGCAATTGCCAGCAATTGCCAAGCGTAAGTTTTACGTAATTCCGAAAATAAGGAAGCATGAAGGACCAGATACAGAAGCGCTCACCACTGAACGTCGGCGAGTCTGGCTGTGTAAGATCAACCGCAAGGATTTGCCATCGTCAACATCAAAATATGCTCCGATCACTTTTTGTCAGGTAAACCAAAATTCAATGTGAATAACTTAGCGAAACTGTGTGTGTTTGAACAGTTTTTTTCATGATCTAGCTCCTCTGTTACTGTCGCTAGCTTAGCAACGCTATGCTAACATGCTAACATCCACACCGTAACACACGACAACAAAGTGCCTCGCTCGTGTTTAGCCTCGACTCTCTGTTGTTAGGAAGCTGCTTGTTAATAATGTATTTTGAACCTTTATTTACCCTGTGACATCAGGCTGACACACACGTAAACGCTTGTAGTCAGTCTGTTTGTCTGTTAGCAAAATAACTCATGGACCCACACAACAAACTGTTTCAACTGGTGCATCACAATAAAATTACAGAAACAGTAACACACTAATGGTAAAACTATGACATTTACAGCAGTGAAATTATAATAAAATGTATAAGAACAGCATTAAAATGAAAACACAGGATAAAATACTGTATATACATGTACACAAAGTCAGCTCACACAGTATGAAATGCCAGAGAGAACAGATGGGTTTCAGCAGGGACAGATTTATATGAAACTTTCTATAACTAATCACTGGACGGACTTTTACAACTGATAAGCTTTAGGATAACTCAATTTAACATGGCTCCTATCGCTACCTGAATATATTGGAAACAAAAATTTTTGTATCACTGACAGTTTTTGAGCTAAAATTTGATGTGGCAGTAACTGAGAGTTCACAGTATGTACATGCAGAGCTGAGAGTACACAGTACTGTATATAATGCTGTATGTTAGGGGTGTACATCTCTGTGTGACAGAAGATTCAATTCACATCTAGATACAAAGGTTACGATTCGATTCAAAAACGATTTATTTTTATTTTATTTTAAAAACGGAACGATTCGATTTGATTCGATGCCGTGTAAAAGCGATTCGGTTCGATTCGATTAAACTTCAAATAATTCTACGTTTTAACATTTGTTGATGTACCGGTAGACAAATATTTCATTATGAAAGAAAAAGGACCATTTCTATCAATGTGACATTCTTAGAGCATTTTTAAATTTGTAAAAGTCCACATATATCATATCTAAAAGGGTGCTGTAAAGCACTGGTAAAAATAAAGTAAAAAGCCAAACAAAATAATCACATGTTAAATGTGTTTATTTTTAAACATGGACCTAAAAAGACCAGCTAAAAGAAAATTTCCTACAGAAAATACAGAAAAAATATAAAAGGCACAAATGGTTACAGCAGCATGTAATAAAATAAAAATCACTAGGAAAAAAAACCCAGGAATAAGCTAAGCACAAAGCTCCTGTGCAATAACCCGCTGTGCAATAACCCGCTGTGCAATAACCTGTCACACAACCTGTAGTTTGGTAGTTATGTGCAATATAGATCATGTGCATTTTAGCTTATATTTCATTACTACCTTGAAATAGTTATTCACACAAATTCATCCTGCTTCACCGTTAAAATTCTACCATGTTGTTTACTATTTTTCTCTTCAGAAACTTTGTAAATATTATAATTACTGTTTCACTTTTTGGTAGTTTATTTTGTACCCTTATTGCATGCTTTAGTATTTCCTGTTTGCTTGTTGTTTGTTTTTTAGCCAGTCAAAATCGTTTTTTCTCATCCTGAGCATTTCATTGTACTAAGTTAACCCTGTGTTAACCTGCATATGACAAATAAACACTTGAACTTGAACTTAATAATACAAAACATAATGCAAGAACAGTACACCTAACAACAGCAGCACGAACATGAGTTTGTGTGAGCAGGTGGGCACGGATTAATATAAAAACATGCTCTCTGTACCTCACGCTCTCTGTACCTCTTGACTTCTTCACTGGCCTGGTCCCTCACAGATCTAGTTGCCATCCTCACTTCAAAGTCTTCTCCCAACAGCTCGTCCAGCGCTGACATTTTCTTCTTTTTACAAGGTGGTTCATCATCTGAAATAGAAAACATGCACCATATATTACTGGCTATGTTAGCCATGAAGTTTTTTTTTTTACTGACTTTACCATTTTATGTAAAAATCTTCATCTGATGTTCAGAATTTATTTATGTAGGGACTCGTGTAAAAGATGTATCATTATCATCATCATCATGATTATTATTTAACTCTTTCTGTGCATGCAGATTCTCTCATTATAGTGAATGTGTTTTATGCTGATACAATGACTGCAGCACAAGTTTAAGACAAAGTCAGCTCATTCTTGATCACAAGTTATAAAACACAAACCTGTATGCTCATCTTGGGTCTGGGGTGTATCATTGCAGACATCCAGATCTCCATTTGCAGGTTCAGTCTGACATGGATCAGTCTGCACTGGACCTCTCTGAACTGAATCCCCCGTTACATAAAAATAAAACATGACATTACATTTAGTGTACAGTATGGTTAAATGCAGTGTAAACAATCAAAAAACAGTAGGCAGAATAAATCTAGTGACAGCAATATGCTGGTGAAGATTCTCAGTCGTCCAAGACATGATAGTGACAGCAACAAAACACAGCAGACTGTAACTGAATGCACCATAATATGTATATTTTGACAGTGTGTTGGGGGATTTACCTTGTGATGCAGGGATGTTGCTTCTGCTGATAGGCTTGTGAATGTCCTCTCTGCATCATGGCTACTGAGGAAGGGCAGGGACTTAAAACGGGGGTCCAGAGCTGCTGCAGTGTGGAAGAGATATTCAAGGACTGTGTAGCTCGTGATGAACTATCACAGAGTTGCCCGTAAAATTTAGTGATAACGTTACCCGTCGCTTTCTGTGAGGCAGCTGCACGCTCCTGCTCGTTGTTATGAGGCTTGAGAAGTTCGCAGTACTCCTCTCTGCGTTTCCTCGTTGCATGTTGGTCGAGGTTTGTTGTGCTACCAGTGTACTTCAGAGGTGCTCTGCATAGCTTACAAATAGCGTGGCTTTTGTCGAGTTTTCCGTCCTTCTAGTAAAACCCGAAAACGTTCCACACTTTAGATTTTTGTCTGGCTGATGTATTGAAAATCTTTCGCGGTGACTCGCTAGCGCGGCTACTATTTACATCCATGCTCGTCATCTTGGTGAGCTACGGCGCATGCGTGAGAATAGCTTCGCGGGCATTTCCAACTCTCGCGTTGTTTTAGAAACGCATTGTAAACCCAGCAAGTCTTGCGATACCCGGTCCGTGTCTCTTCAACCGGTTCATCTCTGGATTTGTGGCTGGTTACTCTCGGTTTACGTGGCTGCTACCGATGCAACCACATCGCTAGCTTGTCAAACCGGATATCCGGTCGAATCGGTTTATCTATAACAAGCCTACTGGACACGTTCTGGCCATCTTCTTCCGGTTTCTTCTCTTGAGTAGGTCTTCAGTCGACGGCTGAATGATAAAAGGAGGTGATCATCCTGTGTCAGCAGAATATTTAGACACGAGGCGGGCCCACACAGCAGGTGGGCGTGGACTAAAGATTTTCAGTGGATGCGCTGGCGCGCAGGGATTATCCAATAGCGAGAGCCCTAAAGGGCGTAGCCTACATGAACTAGAACATTCCTGTTTCTTAAGAGTGTAAAGTTACATGCTTTTATTTTGGTAACTGCCTTGTTAGCGGAAGTTAGCGTGACAATCGATGAGCTAAGTTCTGGCCATAGTGCCAAGTCTGTTTATTGTAAGCGACTTTGGGCTTTGTTGTTGTTGTTTTTTTAAGTCGCTTATAAATTTTGTGAGTCGCGGTTTCTCGGGCTTGTTTTTCTGTCTGAGTGAAAGCAAAATATGAGTGGTAAGTAGTTTGTCTTTCACGACCCCCTTATAGATGTGACGTTCAGGCGGATGTGACGTTCAGGGCCAGTCGGAGCCACGTTTTTGGCGTCAACAATAATAATAATAATAATAATAATAAATTCAATTTATACCGCACTTTTCATTAATAAAAATCTCAAAGTGCTACAACAATAAAAACAAGTGATAAAATCAAATAAAATCAATAATGGTATTAACTAAGATTAAAAACAGAATCCTGTGGAGGCAGAATAGGCCTGCTTAAAAAATAAATAAATAAATAAATAAAACAAGTGATAAAATCAAGTAAAATCAATAATACTACACAAAAAATATCACGGAAAAAGTTAAAAGCAACTCAAGTTTAGCTTCAGTCGATAGTGGAACGAGTTTGTAACTGTATTTATAGTAAACTGAGTAACTTGAAATGTGTTAAAGTAAATAAATGTACTAATGTAATGAGCTTTGCAGAACAACTAATACTAAAATAACTAATTGTCGGAATTTGTTTTTGCTCTTAAGTTGGTTGATGACACGGACCAGTGTAGCACATGTGTAATCAAACATGTACTGTATACAGTATTAGTGATATAAAGAGAGACAGCAATGGGCATGCTCCAACCGCCTACTCCATTTATTGTACAGGTATATGACACAGCGCCCCCAGAGATGAGCCACAGCACTACAAGCTTCACCCGCATTTCTTCCATGTGTTTGAACTGGCAATGCTTAAATTATCTTGACCACTGAAGTGTTGACATAATTCAGAAAACAGTTTTATAAAACAGTTTTATAGAACAGTCAAGAGGTCAAATGTATTTTCTCTTATCATTGTTAGTATTTGACTTGTCATGATGACTGGTGAGGCGCTGCCTCACCTGCCTCCACTGACTGCAGGTCACTGGTGAGGAACCACACAGACATATACTGTACTGTACAACTAATCCAGACCTGAGGGTCATTGTGAGGTCATACTGAAGAACAGGTGTGGTGCAGATGTTGAATTAGCTGCATCTGCAGATTTTAAGCATTATCCATGTTATTCTATTTAGCTGGATATGGGCACCAGTGACTCTCACGACATGGAACGGAAGAAGTGTGGATGTACTGTATTTTCCGGTGTATAGGTCGCACCTTTTTATGGTTTTTTCAAGGCCTGCGACCTATACACTGGTGTGACCTATATATGGCTTGTTATCACTTTCGGCTAAACAAATTTTTAAATCCAGCTCATTTCACAATTACGTTAATTTATTAAGGAAAAGTTCAGCTCAGACATATTTGCTATAATTTTTATCAAACAAATAATTGTTTTTAAGTGTTAATCTTCTTAAAAGCCTTGCTGTGCGCTCCTGTGGCAGACATTTGCAGCAGAGCTAAACGTAGGTGCGACCTATGTGCGACCTATACACCGGTGCGACCCATCTAGGGATTTTTCCAATCTATTGGTGATAATTGGACAATGCGACCTATACACCGGTGCGACCTATACACCAGAAAATACGGTATTTTTAATATTGAAGTATTCATACAAACTTTTTTAACCAAAATATATGTGCTTATGTCTTTTTCACTTCAAATGTAATTTTTTGAATCACAGTTTAAAAAAATGTTAATGTCACATTTTGTATATCAAAAGCATTTGAGGTAACTCTGGAATTTTATTTTAATTTTAGAATACAAATTTATAAGATATTAAGTCATAATTACTTTTGGGATGACAAGCCATCATTTAGCCTTACTGTGTCATATTTGGGTCTCATTTATGAGATGCCAATAATGTGGTGCAGAGAAACTGTCATAGTTTTAGACTCTGTACCACAGAACAGACAGCGTCCCCACTAACTCAGGAGCCAGACAGAAGGAGAAATCACACACAAAACAGGCTCTAGAGAAATGTGGATATCCTAACTGGGCCTTCCTGAAAGCAGAGAAGAAACCCAAACAGGACTCCAGCCAGCCATCAGGTGAAAAGAAGGAACCCAGACCAGTGGTCATTCCGTATGTTGCGGGAGTTTCAGAGACATTGAGACGTTTATTTTCTAAACACAACGTCCCAGTGGCTTTTAAACCCCAAAATACATTACGACAAAGACTGGTTCATCCCAAAGATCCAGTCCCCCGGCACAAACAGAGTAATATTGTGTATGCTGTTCAGTGTCAGGAGGGCTGTGATCAGTCTTATATCGGGGAAACTAAACAGCCACTGGCCAAAAGGATGGCCCAGCACAGAAGATCAACATCATCAGGTCAGGACTCTGCAGTCTACACTCATCTCCAGGCCAGCGGTCACTCTTTCAGGGATGAAGATGTTCACATCCTTGATAGAGAGGAACGATGGTTTGAGAGAGGAGTAAAGGAGGCCATCTTTGTGAAAAGAAACCGTCCATCATTAAACAGAGGTGGAGGCCTCCGGGTTCAACTGTCCCCCTCATACAACGCTGTTATTGCTAGTATCACTCAGCCCTCTGTGAATAGCAAACAACCATCAGGGTGCTAACGATCCATCGTTAGGCTGATGGTCCTCCTTGATCATGTGAGCAGCTGGTTTCAGGCTGTCATCAGCCAACTGGTTGATCCACTGTGAGAGGGTGCTATTTATAAGACTGAGCTGAATACAGCAGCTCAGACTGAGGAAGTCTTTCGGACGAAAGACGAAACGTTTCTACCGTTTTTTTGCTTTTTGTTTGTTGAATGTCCAGATGACCAGACGTTGCTTTTTTAGAGGTGTCATAGTTTTATTTTATTTTTTCTGTTATTTTTTATATCTTTCGTAATTCCTTATGTACTTCTTTGTACTGAAACTCTGGCACAACAATTTTCTGCGGGATCTATAGTTCCATCTTATCTTATAAATACAAAATACTGTCATAATTTAGGGATCTCATAACTGTGAGTTCCCATAAAATCTAGTAATTATGAGACACTAATGATGGTGATGGTGATGGAAATAGGATTTTGTAAGCAGATATTTTTTATGTACTGTATTTAAAAAAATTGCACCTTTTTTGTGTATTACAGTTAGAAAAATTAAGTAGAATTATTCATTTTGTGATGTAGTTTGTGTATTACAGTTAGAAAAATTAAATAGAATTATTCATTTTTGTGATGTAGTTTGTGTATTACAGTTAGAAAAATTAAGTTGAATTATTCATTTTCTTATGTAGTTTGTGTATTACAGTTAGAATGATGTAGTTTGTGTATTACAGTTAGAAAAATTAAGTAGAATTATTCATTTTGTGATGTAGTTTGTGTATTACAGCTAGATAAATTAAGTAGAATTATTCATTTTGTGATGTAGTTTGTGTATTACAGTTAGAAAAATTAAGTAGAATTATTCATTTTGTGATGTAGTTTGTGTATTACAGTTAGAAAAATTAAGTAGAATTATTCATTTTCTTATGTAGTTTGTGTATTACAGTTAGAATGATGTAGTTTGTGTATTACAGTTAGAAAAATTAAATAGAATTATTCATTTTGTGATGTAGTTTGTGTATTACAGTTAGAAAAATTAAGTTGAATTATTCATTTTCTTATGTAGTTTGTGTATTACAGTTAGAATGATGTAGTTTGTGTATTACAGTTAGAAAATTAAGTAGAATTATTCATTTTGTGATGTAGTTTGTGTATTACAGCTAGATAAATTAAGTAGAATTATTCATTTTGTGATGTAGTTTGTGTATTACAGTTAGTAAAATTAAGTAGAATTATTCATTTTGTGATGTAGCTTGAAGGTTAACATTGGTTGAACAAACTGTGAAATAAGGGGCAGATATAATAAGATTTCATCTTCTTTCTGCTCCTTTCATTTTATCCTACTTGTATTCTTGTATCTGATGAAACTGTCTTGTATTGTTCTTTTAAAATGAATGAATAAACATCAAATCAAATCAAATCAAAAAATTTTGCACCTTTGGTTTTCATGCTTTTATTTTTAACAGGAAGTACATTTTCGTCTCGTTTCCGGTTAGCTTTGCTAGCTTGATACCGCAGTTTGTTGATGTTTTCGTTCAGCTTCCAGCCTCCCTCAGAACGGACCGAGCTCCGCTCAGCTACACGAGCGAATAGTTTGTCTCTTTTTTTAATAATCTACACCGTCGCAGGTTTTATTCTGACCACGCCAGGAGCCATTTATTTTTTTTAATTTGACGTTTTCCGAACGAGAGGCGGGATTTTTTAAACGTTTTGGAGGTAAAGAGGAGGACCGAAGGATGAACCCCCAGTGTGCCCGCTGTGGGAAGATCGTCTACCCCACCGAGAAGGTCAGCTGCCTGGACAAGGTGGGCAATTTGCGTCCGGAAAAAATATATTAAATCAACAATAATAATAATTTTTACACAAAAAACACGACTGAGGAACGGGTTAAAACTCTGGAAAACATGAGCGTGGAGGAGGAAGCTCAATGAAATGACCCAATACATTAATGTTTATCAGTTATTTTAGGTTAAAGGCTTTCAGGGGAAATTAAAGAGGAAATGACAAAAAAATCTATAAGATTAGTGGTTAAATTAGGCTTTTTTTTTGTTGCATTGATGGTTAAACTAAATATTTTCTGGGTGACATGAAAAAATTAAATTACTGTACACATTACAGGATTAACCTGCCTAAATAAAGGTTGAACATGAGTCAAAAACTAAAAAGATCCTGCTTTTATTCAATAAATATAATAGAAGATTAAACATTAAAAGAATATTATAAATATGTAAAATTATGTTCACATTTTAATTAAGCTTAATTATTTTAAAAAAGGGAAATGGGCATTATAACCATTCATCCATCTACATTTGCATCCATTATCTTTTCTTCGCTTCTTCCTTTTTGGGTCGTGGGGGTCACTGGTGCCAGCAGTCACTGAGAGGTGGCACCTCTGGACAGGTTGTAGGCGTATGGGCCACTATAGACAAACAACCATTCACACCATAGGGACAATTTACAGTTATCAATCAACATGCATGTTTTTGTTCTGTGGGAGGAAACCGGAGTACCTGGAGAAAACCCTCGCATGCACAGAGAGAACATGCAAACTCCATCCAGAAGGGTCCCGGGATGGGATTTGAGCCAGCAACCTTCTTGCTGAGGGGCAAGAAGCTCTATCAACTGAGCCACCGTGCTGCCTGCACTAATAACCATTTAAATGTAATAAATATACATTTACTAAGTTAAGCAAAGGCTAATTTTCATTCCTAAAAATGCATCCATAGTGTAAATATACACTAAAAACAGTAAGATAAATTACTAAAACATATATTTTTTTTAAATAAAACTGAAAAAAATCTCAAAACAATAAGATGAAAAACAATTCATGTCATTAATTAAAATGGTGAATCAGCGGTTGCCTCTATTTTCATAAAATCATAATTAGTTTTAAATCAAAGTGGTCTTGTGGTTTTAACACAGATACACAAATACTGGGATGAGTACTGACTGAGTACTTGCGAAATGAAGTACTTTTTGCAGTGCAACACTTCTGTAGTGGTCTTTTACATAACGATAATGAATTATTAATTTCTTTTCAGCACTTTGAAGCATTGGCTGTCTGTTCTGTGAAGCGTCAGATGACACCACAGCATGCAGCCTCTCGTTTGTCATCCTTAAAAAATTCTTTTTGCAAATAATCTGAAACAAATGTTGTTTTTCTTTCAAGGTTAATACAGAAAGCATACACAAAGATTAATGTGTGATGTGTCTGAAATGATTAAAG
>JBBPBX010050824.1:0-24822 GCA_038048925.1 Garcialebias charrua
ATAGTTTCCAGCTTAGTTTGAGAGGGGAAAGAAATAGGAGGAAAGATTTAAGAAGAAATTATCGTGAGCATGATACCAGAGTGACACTTCTCCTCCGACTTCTGCTAAAATCCAGGTACGTTTTGTAAACAGCTCTTTACCTTTCGACGACGAGTCTGATAAAGAAATGACACCAGCCTTCAGATGCACAGAGTCCTTTAGTCCCAGCACGTCCAAAACTGGTTCTAGTTTACGTTTCAACGTCTCCTGGTTTCGCTTGGTCATCAGAGAATATGTCAGCTCCTGGCCTCTGACTTCAAGATAAACTTATTCCAGGAAGGAATAAACAAAGTTTTTGAGCTTACGCTCGTTCGAAGTGGACCCATAACAACATGTTATCAGTCCCAGCTGGATGACGAGTCCTTAGCGCGTGACTGGTGGTCATTCAGCTCTTTGGGAAGGTTCACATCTCTTTCGAAGCTCCCAGAAACTCTGAAGCGTTTCCGCACAGTTAGAACTTAAAAAGAGACTTAGAGAGGAGTTCACTTGCCTTATCAGACCCAAGGTTACAGCCAGAGCAGAGGGAGATTTGTTTAGGAAAAGACAGAGAAGCTGGAGCCTTGTTCATGAAAAACAACGGATTAACCTGTCTTCTGACTTTCTAAACAAAACCGTCTGGTCTATGTGACCCGAGATTTCACCTTTAACACAGCAGTGAACACAGCTTAAAAGCACACATCATGAAAATGACAAAAGTTATTCTTTTGATCACATCAGCCTAAAATCAAAGATAGAAATAGTCTCTTTTTGGTGACTATGTTATCAGATTATAGCTAAATGAATGATTTTGTAGTAAATGTCTTGCTTTACTGAGAGGTCAGTAAAGGTCATCACTGGACAGTTCAAAAACCTTAGTTTGACCCTGGGTAGGTCCACTACATTATTATTTATGTATGTGGGTGGTTGTAGTTACTATGTAACATTTTCTTTGAGAATTAAAAATATATACTTTAGGTATCTTCTTCTTCTTCTTCTTTTGGCTTTTCCCTTTTCAGGGGTCGCCACAGCGAATCATCCTCCTCCGCCTCACTCTGTCCTTTGCATCCTCTGTCCTCACTCCAACTACCTTCATGCCCTCTCTAACTGCATCCATATATCTCCTCTTTGACCTCCCTCTTTGTCTTTTTCCTGGCAGCTTCATTTCTAACATCCTTCTACGGTAGAAGGATGTTCTACCAGAAGTTCTTCTCAGAAGTTCTACCAATATACCCATTGTCCCTCCTCTGGGCATGTCCAAACCATCTCAGTCTGGCCTCCCTAACTTTATCTCCCAGTTGTTCAACATGTGCTGTACCTCTGATGATCTCATTCCTGATTTTATACATCCTTGTCACTCCTAAGGAGAACCTCAGCATCTTTATTTATGCCACTTCCAGTTCTTTCTCCTGTCTTTTTGTCAATGACAATGTCTCCAGACCATACAATATAGCTGGTCTCACCACTGTCTTGTAAACTTTTCCTTTGACCTTTGCTGACAACTTTTTGTCACAAATCACTCCTGAAACTTTTCTCCATCCTGCCTGGACTCTCTTTTTCACCTCTTTACAACATTTTCCATTTTCCTGGACAGTGGACCCCAAGTACTTGAAGTCCTGCACCTTTGTAACCTCTGCTCCTTGTAGCCTCACTGTTCCACTGACCTCCCTCTCATTCACACACATGTACTCTGTACTACGGCTGACTTTCATTCCTCTTCTTTCAAGTGAAAACCTCCACCTCTCCAAGTTCTCTTCCACCTGTTCCCTGTTCTCACCACAGATCACAATGTCATCTGCAAACATCATAGTCCTTGGGGATTCCTGCCTGGCCTCATCTTTTCCCATACACAGACGAAATTCGTCTCTGCATTTAACCCAACCACCTACCAGGCGGTGCAGTGAGCAGCCATAGAAGGCGCTCGGGGAGCTGGAGAAATAGGTGTGCACTCATAGACACCCCAAGATAAGGAGCCAAGATGGTGTAGTGGTTAGGGCGTTTGACTTGGGACCCGAAGGACGCGGGTTCGCGTCCCGGCCACTACACATCTTGGGGTGTCTATGAGTGCACACCTATTTCTCCAGCTCCCCGAGCGCCTTCTATGGCTGCTCACTGCACCGCCTGGTAGGTGGTTGGGTTAAATGCAGAGACGAATTTCGTCTGTGTATGGGAAACATACGCAGATGACAAGCTTAGACAATTATTATTATTATTATTATCTGTTAGTCGGTCCATCAGAGCAAACAAGAAGGGGCTCAGAGCCGATCCTTGATGCAATCCCACCTCCACCTTGAAGCTATCTGTCACTCCTACAGCACATCTCACCACTGTCCTGCTGTCCTCATACATGTCCTGTACCAGTCTAACATACTTTTCTGCCACTCCAGATTTCCTCATGCAATACCACACCTCCTCTCTTGGCACCCTGTCATATGCTTTTTCTAAATCCACAAACACACAATGGAGTTCTTTCTGACCCTCTCTGTACTTCTCTATCAACATCCTCAAAGCAAAGATGGCATCTGTGGTGCTCTTTCTTGGCATGAAACCATACTGCTGCTCACAGATAGTCACCTCTTGTCTAAGTCTTGCTTCCACAACTCTCTCCCAGATCTTCATTGTGTGGCTCATCAACTTAATTCCCCTGTAGTTGCTACAACTCTGTACATCACCCTTGTTCTTAAAAATGGGAACCAGCACACTTCTTCTCCATTCTTCAGGCATTTTCTCACCCTCAAATATTCCATTAAATATTTGAGTCAAAAACCTCACTGCCATCTCTCCAAGACATTTCCAAACCTCCACTGGTATGTCATCAGGTCCTACTGCCTTCCCCTTCTTCATTCTTTTCAGAGCTTTCCGGACTTCACCCTCACTAATCTTTCCCACTTCCTGGTCCACAGTTTCTATGACCTCCACTCTTCTTTCTCTTTCATTCTCTTCATTCATTAGCTCCTCAAAGTAATCCTTCCATCTTCCCATCACACTCTCCTCACTTGTTAGAACATTACCATTCCCATCTTTAATAAGCCTAACCTGTTGCACATCCTTTCCAGCCTGATCCCTCTGTCTTGCCAATCGGTACAAGTCCTTCTCGCCCTCTTTAGTGTCCAGTCTCCCATACAACTCATTGTACGCCCTCTGCTTTGCATTAGCTACTTCCCTCTTTGCTCTATGTCCCATCTCCTTATATCCATGTCTCCTTTCTTCAGTCCTCTCACTGTCATATTTATTCTTGGCTAATCTCTTTCTTTGAATGGCGTCCTGCACTTCACTATTCCATCACCAGGTTTCCTTATCATCCATTATCTGTCCAGATGGCACACCAAGTACCTTCCTACCAGTCTCTCTAATTACTGTTGCTGTAGTAGCCCAGTCACTTGGAAGCTCTTTCTTACCACCCAGAGCCTTTAACAGCTTGTCTCTGAATTTCTCACAACATGCTTCCTTCTTTAGCTTCCACCATTTGGTCTTCTTCTCTGATTTTACTATTTTTCTCTTCTTCACAACAACAGTCATTCTACACACAACCATCCGATGCTGTCTGGCCATGCTCTCCCCTGCCACAACCTTACAGTCTCCAATCTCCCTCAGGTTTCCTCTTCTACACAGAATGTAGTCAACCTGCGTACTCCTTCCTCCACTCGTATAGGTCACTCTATGTTCCTCCCTCTTTTGGAAATAAGTATTGAATATAGCCATTTCCATTCTCTTGGCAAAATCCTCCACCATCTGTCCTTCCTGGTTTATTTCCTTGTGATCCAGACGGTGGTCTCTGATACACCTTCGTCTCTGAACTGTCCCAGTGACACATTTTCACTGATACTTTCAGTAAAAAGACATTAACACTATTTTATTACATTTATTTGAATCAAAACACATATTATTTCAGAAGAGACTTCCTTTTAATGTGTGTTAATTCAGAATTAATTCTGAGAATAACTTGTCATTGTTTGATCATGTTTTATGCTATTTCAAAATGTTGATCACTTCTTCATGTGATGAATCAAACGGTGAAAGTGAATTAATATGTCAGACTGAACTCCTCAGTTTGTTAGAAGTTAGAATGCAGTTTTAATCAGTTGTTTTTATGAAGCTGGCTCCAGTCTAATCTGTTCTCTCTCTTCATTCTAAACAACTTATTAAAAACAATCCTCTCCTATCCGAGTGACCTTCATTCTAACTCCTTTCCACTGGTTCGTTTGGGCCAATCGGGGAAGAACAAGTCACTGATCTCGGATTCTTTCTTAAAAAGTTCTAAGCTTTGCTGGAACGTTGAGTTGTTGTGAGGAAGTTGACATGAAATGGCTTCCTCCTGTAAGCTGGGAAACTTTGACCAAGAGCTAAAGCCCTAGTTTCAACAGCCGAGTTAACAGCAAGACTGCTGTAAACTCACCTGAGCTTCTAAGCTCCGACTATAATGAGTGTTCACATCCATGAACGCTTTTACTCTGAAAAACCAACCAGGACGTGCCTCTTTGCTACCATTCAGAGTGGACTCGGGAGACGCTGAAAGGTAACCTTAAAGCTCCACTGACATAATCTTTTAACTTTCCATAAAATGGCACAACATATATATATATTAAGATTGACCTCTGATCGTTTTTGCTAAAACAATGTGAAATTAATGAAAATTCTTCTCCAAAATAGTTTAAAATTAGCGCCGTTTTGTTACACGGTAAATTCGGGTTTTTCCGGTCACGTGATTGTGACGTCAGACACAGATCTCTGCTCCAACCGCACATTTAATACAATGGAGAAAGATCCAAACACGTCCGTCGAATTTAGCCATTTAAAACCTTAGATTTGAGCGATTTGGCTTTAGTTCGTGAAGAAGTTATTCATGAAGCGAACAGCAGATGTCAGCAAAGCCATCGTGATTCCTCTTACAGTGCTCTGTAAGAGGAATCACAATGGCTTTGCTGACATCTGCTGTTCGCTTTTTGAATGTGAAACCTCTCCTGAAAAAAAAGGCAGCACGGACGAAAGAAACCTTGCTGTTTGATTTTTGATCACTCAAAATAACTTCTTCTTCACGAACTGGAGCCAAATGGCTAAAATCTAAGGTTTTAAATGGCTAAATTCGACGGACATGTTTGGATCTTTCTCCATTGTATTAAATGTGCGGTTGGAGCAGAGCTCTGTGTCTGACGTCACAATCACGTGACCGGAAAAACCCGAATTTACCGTGTAACAAAACGGCGCTAAATTTAAACTATTTTGGAGAAGAATTTTCATTAATTTCACATTGTTTTAGCAAAAACGATCAGAGGTCAATCTTAATATATATATATATATATATAGTGCCATTTTATGGAAAGTTAAAAGATGATGTCAGTGGAGCTTTAAGGCTGGTCTGCCTCTCTCACTCGGACATCAAGGAGATTCCATTCTTGACTGACCGTCTGGCAAGGTAAAGAGTCGTCAATGTTACTAGCGTAGCCTACCTGTGTCTAGCCGAAGAGTCGCATGGAAAGTGTCAGGTTGGTTGAACTTCATTCCTTCCCTAAGTCATAATGACTTCCCTCCATCTTTTCTTCCATCCTCCTCTTAAACTTTTATCTTTCTAAGCCAGAACTAAGTTAAGAGCCTGCAGTATAAGTTATTAAAACCCATAACTTTATTCTGTTGTTCCTATGACGTTACAGGCGCGTATTTCATCTGTGCTGAAGTTAATTACAGGAAACTGAATGATCATGTAAATATGTTGTGAAGTAATTTATAATGATGTTAAATAAATGGTCCAGTCCTGCTGTACCAACATAAGTTTAACGTTTCCTGTGAATTACATCTGGTCTAGTCACAGAATTATTGATATTGATCTAAAAAGAGAAAACTCGTTTAATTGATGGTAAGTTTGTGTCAGATAAAATCTACTCAAATCTTTCATCTGGAATATTTGTACAGTCAGCAAAACTGACTAGTATTATATCCCTACAACACCAAACCTACCCATCACTTCCTCATCCCCTCTGTTTCCTTCACCAACATGTCCATTCAGGTCTGCTCCGATCACCACTCTTTCCTCCCTGGGAATACTCTCTGTACTTGTTATTTTAAAGCAAGTTGCAAATCAGTGCATATAGACACAAGCAGATAAGCATGTAGTGCAACAGTAACAATTTTCCTTGAGAATTAAAGTGATCACTCCGCTATATTTAAAGCACATGAACTAAACAAGTCATTAAATGAAAATGTTTTACACCAAGGTTATTTTTTTAATCAGGGTTTTCAATTTACATGGTGAATGCATAGTTATTTTAAACACTCATTTGGCTATACAGTATTATGCTTGTACATTTATTTCATCTGACAGCACAAGTGAATGGCAGAAGATGGTTGAAATCAAATAGTTCATAATTTGGGCTTCAAAAGAATGTTAGCCACCAGATGGTAACTTTAACAGTAGAATAGTCAGTCGCTGAACTCTGCCGTTGCACTTGTTGCATAAACTTTTCACGATGGTGCAGTCTCCCTATACCACTGACGTCTCAATTATCCTCGATGGCTTTTGTCTAATCTTCTTCTACTTTTCATTTTCATTGTCAGCATTGTCAGCATCCAAAAGCTGGAAATTCATATACTACAGAGTACCACTGGAACTGGGCTCATATGCTGAAGATAAGCCTCTTACACTAAGAAAGTGCACAATGCCAAGCTGACTCAATAGTTGTTTATTCATCTAAAAAAAGCAAAACAAAAATAATTTGATAAATTTAAGGATTTTAGAGCTTTGTTTATATTTTATTATTATTATTTTAATAAAGTGCATGTTTAGGAAATTAAGAATAAAACCATTAAAATGTGTATTTTAATTTTTGTGAAATGTCAGTGTCTTGCCCAGCAACACTTCAGCATGTGACTGCTAGTGGATTCGACCCCCAACTCTTGCATTGGAGCACCACTGCTCTAACCACTCAGCCGCAGCCGCCCTCAGATCAAATCAGAGACAAATCAGAGACAAAACTAATTAAATCTTGATCGGTATCAATTTTCAATGGTTTGTCTTCACAGATAATTTGCAGAAGTTTTTCATTCTATCTCTCACATACAGTAAGTCTTGTTCTGTTCACTAGAATGGCAGAATGTTTGACAACTGTGCTAATAACAGATTGATACCATTGTCTTTAATTTTAAATATTTATTTGTTTACTTTTTCTTGGCATTCCTTGTCATCAGATGTTGGGGATGGAAGTAATATTCTGATTTTATGTTATGTTTCTTTTAACATATTTTTTCCCAAACAAATTACAAACACAAGCTTCCAATAGTAAACTTGATTTGTTGTTTTGTTAAATGTTGCATACTTCATATGTTTTAGGTATTTAAGTTCAATACACTTGAATCACAATTCTACAAAATCTTAGAAAAGCCTTTAGATTTTAAACCAGTCTACTTTCTAATAACCTTGTGGGTATTCCTGTGAAAAATATTGGTTCAGATAGTAAAAAAAAAAAAAAAAAGCATAAAAAATATACTTTGCAGTTTTTGAACATTTGTTTATCAAATTATAATTGTTTACTCACAAACATCACAATTATGGAAAACAAAATGAGGAATAAACTACAAACAAAGGTACCTGGGTCTGCTAAGCTTTTTTTTTTTAAATCACTGTTTTGGTATTTTATATGACACAAAGTGTTTAACTTATGTTCATATAAAGCCATGGTCACCTCTTCATTGTGTTGTGGATCAGCAAGCCAGGTCTAGTGAACCTATTGGACACAGCTGGGCAATGGCAATTTTTACTGCATCACTCATTTATCACTAGTGACCAGGACCCGGGTCAGCATGTCAATTGCACTACCAATTATAGTCAAAAGAAACACAACTATGGTTGCAGGAAAGTAACTCCTTCAAAGAAGCTTGCAGGTGTATCGCTGACTAGGATTATTATTTAAAAAAAAATTGCCACACAATTTTTGGCTATGCCAAAGCTTCTTATTTATTGCTACAAATACTGAAAAATAAGGACAATACGGACCATCATGACGACGATCAACAAAGCTAACCAATTTCAATTCAAACCATTTTACTTATATAGTGTAATGTCACAACAGAAGTAATCTCAGGGCACTGCATAAACATTCATATATAAAAAACAATAATTTAACACTATTTATCTGAGGAGCAGACTTTTTTGAATTTAACTCCATCACAGAACTCTCATCTTGAGCAAACATGAAGGTGACAGTGGAAAGGAAAAACTCCCTCATGAGGAAGAAACCTTTAACAGAACCAGACTCAGGACATGCGTCCATCTGCTTCAACTGGCTGAATTTGGTAGGAACAGAATGGCAGGTCAAGAATCACACGTTAAGATAGAAATAACATCAAATGAAAACTATTCCGTTTCAGCAAATAATTTAAGAAAATTAGGTTAATTTGTCCTCTAGTAGTCTAAGCCTATAGCAGCATAACAAGCCAACCCTAATTATAGGATTTATCAAAAAGCAAAGTCTTAATCCCAGTCTTAAAACTGTACAATCTGTCAGCCTCATGGACAGAAACTGGAAGTTGGTTCCACAAGAAAGGAGCCTGATAACTGAAATATCTTCCTCCCATTTTGCTTCTAGAAACTCTAGGAACCACAAGGAAACCAGCAGTCTGAGAGCGAAGTGCTCTGTTAGGAAAATATGGAACAATAAGATCTCAAATATAAGATAGAGCTAGGTTGTTGAGAGCTTTGTGGGTTAGAAGACTTTGAATTCAATTCTGGATTTGACACATGTACTGTATACCTGTATACAGTAAATATATTTTTACAAAACAATCAGGATAAAAACAAATTGTTACCTGGCAAGGCTGATGAAGAGTGGAGACTCTGACTGCAAACAGAAAGAATGTCTATCATGAACAAAGAAACATTTCTTACAAAACAGTTTCTACTATAAACCACTATAGCAGGTTGTAAATGTGTTCATAACAAAATACTGCAGACCATAAAACAGATTTAAAACAAAAACTTTTACCAGTCAAATGAGATGCAGTTACTAAAATATGTTTATTCAATCTTTTCTGCTACTGGAACATTGTCATCTAATCGTCTTGTGACTAGAACTGCCACAGTCTCCAGCACTCAGGGATGGTGTACTGTTATTTTCTTGCTGGCTGCACTCAGTGTCAGCGTTGGACATGTTTTGCGTCCAAGCTAAATTCAGTGATTAAGTGTCTTTGGAGTCATACATTCTACTGCTGTCCAAAAACTGAATCCTCTAAGATTTACTCAATCATTTATTTCTTCTTTTCTCTGTTTTTAAACAATTTTATTTATCTGAACACTTTAAAAAAATAAAACTGATGTGGAAAATGCTATTGTGACTGTTTGCAGCAGATTAAGTGAAACCTTTTTCCATCATAATGCATTCATGCAACAACAATATCCCTTATTAGAGTGGAGTTAGATAAGCGAAATGAGCTCTGTGCTAAACCCAACAGATCAATGGATTGCATGCCAATGATTCAGAATTTGAGAGACTGAGTTAGAAATATACAACTTCAAGCAGTAAAGCAGTGAAACTGTTGTAATAAGAGAAAAGGAGAAGGAGCCAGGCGCTGGGCCTTTACATATTTTATAAATCAAAACGACAGCAGGACTTGCTGTAGAGGTTGTGCCCCGGAATCAGCAGCCAAGGCAGACATGAATTAGAGGCTGCTTGCTAAGGCCATTCATTATGAAAGTTACATTATAGTTCATGGAAACCAGCACACATATGGCACGAGTGCAAATAACTGTAAGATTTATTCATATAAAAGATAATGAGGAGCTTTTAAGTTTAATGAAACAAATTATTTCTGAGTTGTTTACACTTTATACAAAATTTAAGAAAACATACATATGATAATTTGCTGCACAATAGAAAACCTTATGTTATTGTTTAGTACAGCATTGATCATATAAATAAAGATAAGTTTAGATTTTCCACTTTCTCTTTTTTCATCATCATCATCTAAACCAGGTGTGGGTACCAGGGAGTCTACTTGATTGACCAAATCAGTTATTAGCATGCACAACATTAATATTGACTTACGATTTATTGCAATAATGATATTGCACTCACTGACAATTGTGATGGGGATAAATTTGTGACACATTGTGCAGCCCTACTTTGAATGTAACATAAAAGTATTTCTAAGGATAGTTGAAAAAAAAAAGTATTCTTTCAATTTAGGGTGATATTACACATTTTCTTTCTAAAATTACCTATTTAAAACCTAATTCTTAATACATTCTATGACTTATCTAAATTGGCATTTTCAGTTATATGTCAACATTTATTTATGTTTATATATATTATGTGGTGTTTCATGGAACTGTTCCAACATGTTCTCACTCCCTACTTCTACTTCTACTACTAATAATAATAATGAATAGTTGATGCTATTAATATTTTAGTATTATTAGTATTATTAGTATTATTTATGAGCCATATTGAGGTTTTCAAAAGGGAGTATTTCCACAGTGCTGTTCAACTGTAACAAGGCATGCTGGTAAATCCTACAGAGGCAGAGAAGGGTACAAATCCACTTACTGGCTGACAGAGATTAACACCAATTTTTGGTGCCAGACATATTTTCATTTTAGTATTCTTCTGAAAGAGTTGAGTGCTGCTGTGGTCTGAAATATACAATAGGTACCACCCCAGGTCATGTCAAACTTTAACGGTTTGCTTGAATTTTGAATCTTATCATTCATTACTGTGTTTTTTTTTCTTCCTTTGGCTGCTCTCTCCTATAAGAGTTGCCACAACCTTCAACCTTCAATCAGCACGTTTTCACAGCAACACGAGGAAATAAGACGCTAGACCAAGTCTTCACGAATGTGAAGGGGACGTACACGGCGAAGCCACGCCCACCGCTCGGGGCTTCCGACCATCGCTCCCTGTTATTGGTCCCTAGACAGCTACCCCCACTCAGACGTTCCAAGCCGGAACAAAGAGAGATCACATTGTGGCGCCAAGATAGTTCCCCCATGCTAAGAGACTGCTTTGAAAACACAAACTGGTCTGTCTTCAAAGAGGCAGCTACGAATGGAAGTTCAGTTGACCTGGAACTTTATGCTTCCTCAGTCCTGGGTTACATCAGTACATGTGCTGAAAATGTATCCATAAGAAAGTATGTTAAATTCTACCCCAATCAAAAACCCTGGCTAAATAAGGATGTCCGCACCCTGCTGGCAGCCAGGGACACTGCTTTCAAGTCTAGAGATACTGAGGAGTTGAGAAAGTGCAGGAGAGAACTGGATGATGGCATAAAGAAGGCCAAAGCCGCGTATGCACAGAGGATCGAGGGTCAGTTCATCTCACATGATCCACGGAGCATGTGGCAGGGCATCAAATGCTTAACAGACTACAAGGGCAAAAGCAAACAATGCCCCAGGGACCCATCCCTGCCTGATGCCCTCAATAAGTTTTATGCACGTTTTGAAGATCCAAACAGACCAGCTAGCACCAGGCTCACCTCATCACCAGACGAGGAGCACCTCAAAGTGACCGCAGCAGAAGTGAGAGGTAGTCTCAGAAGGATCAATCCTCATAAAGCTACGGGTCCAGACAACATCCCAGGGAAAGTTCTGAAGGAATGTGCGGACCAGCTCTGTGAGGTGCTGGCTGACATCTTCAACACCTCACTTTCACTGGAGTCAGTTCCCACCTGCCTGAAGACTGCCACCATCATCCCAGTCCCAAAAAGCTCCACAGTGACTGGTCTGAATGACTATAGACCGGTGGCTCTCACCCCGATAGTCGCTAAATGTTTTGAGAAACTGGTCATGTCCCACATCAAGACAACCGTCAACATCAGCGAGGACCCTCATCAATATGCATACCGCGAGAACCGATCAACAGAGGACGCCATCTCCTCTGTGGTCCACACTGCTCTCACCCACCTGGATCAGAAGGACTCATACGTGCGTCTGCTCTTTGTGGACTTCACATCTGCCTTCAACACCATGATCCCCCAAACTCTGATAGACAAACTATCCACACTTGGACTAAGCCCCTCCATCTGTAACTGGGTACTAGACTTCTTAACAAACAGACCACAGTCCGTGAAGATCCACAACTTCTCCTCCTCCACCATCACCCTCAGCACTGGCTCTCCTCAAGGATGTGTGCTGAGCCCTCTTCTGTTCACTCTGCTCACATATGATTGTACAGCCACACATCCAGGCTGTCATATTGTTAAGTTTGCAGATGATACAGCTGTGGTGGGATGCATCACAGATAATGATGAATCCAGCTACAGACAGGAGGTGGAACATCTGGAGAGCTGGTGCAAAGAGAACAACCTTCACATGAATGTGAAGAAGACGAAGGAGATGATTGTGGACTTCAGAAGGAACAAACACACCCACACCCCACTGTATATAGGTGGATCTGCGGTGGAGGTGGTCTCCAGCTACAAGTACCTGGGTGTACACTTGAATGATAACCTCAGCTGGAGCAATAACACCACCAGCCTGATCAAGAAAGGACATCAAAGACTCTACTTCCTCAGACGGCTGAGACGAGCTGGTCTGAGAAGCTCAGTCCTCACCTCGTTCTACAGGTGTGCAGTGGAGAGCGTCCTGTGCTCCAGCATCAACGTGTGGCATGGAGGCTGCACAGTTGCAGAGAGGAAAGCTCTACAGAGAGTGGTGAAGGCTGCACAGAAGTCTGTGGGAGTCAGTCTCCCCACCATCACAGACATTTACACCTCCAGATGCAGAAAAAGAGCCACCTGCATCATGAAAGACCTCACTCACCCAGCACACTCACTCTTTGCACCACTCCCCTCGGGACGGAGGTTGAGGAGCATCAAATGTAGAACCACTAGACTGAGGAACAGCTTCTACCCTGAGGCTGTCAGACTCATGAATAAATAAATAATAAGAATAAACACTGCAAAATGTCACATCATGTTGATACTGATCTGTTTCTTGTTGCTGCGTTCATCTGTGACCATCTGCTCATAATGACTCATGTTCGTGCTGCTGTTTATAATGATGTTTTTCTACTACATTAGGGCTTAGTGTATTACTAGCTGATGTCTCTCTTAGTTAATCCTAGATGTTATTATTGTTTTTCTCTTGCATTTGTTGTTGGATGTAACTGGGACCCTGTGTACATAATCTCGTTTTCAACACATGTACTACATGCGGTGCAAATGACAATAAATTCTCTCTGACTCTGACTCTGACAAGGAGCAAACACACAGACGTGTCATGTTTTACACTGGAAGCCCACATTGATGCAATTTGGGCTTGAACCTGTAGCCTCAGAACTCCAAAACTGCAGCACTGACCAACAGAATACTGCAGCCCCCCTCATTTATGAATAATTAACAATGCATACTTTTTATATATATTGAATAGCTCTGAGGACAAAATGAAATTATTTTAAAAAACGTATTTATATATCTGAGCAAGTTACTGATGTATCTGTTCAAACTGGCACTTTCCTACTCATTTACCAATTCATGATCATCAACTTAATGTGCATTTACACATCTTCAGTGTATTAACTCTTTTTTTGGTGAGATTAAAAAAAAAAAGAAAAATGTGTCACAATGGGTGAAGGCAATATGGATATAAAATAAAAATGAAAGCATTTGAAACTCTTTGAAATTCTTTGAAACTCTTTGAATGATATGTTAATTAAAAACTCTGAACGTCTTATACCTGCGTGCTGTTTTAAATTTCTCTATTTACGATTTACAAAACAGAAAAACAACACTCCCGACATCTTTAAAAGCATATTCATCTAACAAATCAACTTATTCTGATCAGATTATTTAAAAAAAAAAAGAAGTTAATCCTAAATTTATACTGGATGAAAAATATGACGCTGTACATTTGTCAGGGTCGGATTTCCTTTATCACCCCAACACTTTAGGATTTGTATTGTGTTCAATTTATTCCAAAACATGTTCTATGGAAAAATTTGTACAAAGGAAAATTAAATAGCCTTTTTTTTTTTACTTTCAATTTACATTATTTTGAACAGAATGGCAGTACTTGGATAGTTATTGTTGTCTTTGGCTTTTTACATTTCTCTTTTTCTTTCTCGAGTTATCATGTGGTACATCCTCAACTTTTTCAAGATTTGGTCTGTCTGCATCTGCAGCTTTTTCACTCTATGCGTATTTACAGTTTCTGCTTGTCATTCACTTTCACTTAAATCATTGTCACTTGACTTAAATAGTAATCCATCCAGTATTCTGCAGGCTTTATATCTCATTCTGCTTTACAGTTCTACAGGCCTGATATTTTCAAACTGCATTTCAATATAACAGAAACTACAAGTACTTTACTTGGATTTTATTTATTTAGGACCATGCATGACTTAATGAAAGAAACGGATGGAAATCTAGATTCAAATATCACAGAATATGTACTAACTAATTAACTTAGTACAAATTTTAATAATTTCTAAGAAAAAAAAATCGGAACTTCTGAAGTTTACCGGTAGTCATCACAATTATCATAAAGGGAAATTTCTAGAAAAACAATTTTGCCTCTTCCTCATAAGCACTTACTAAATTGAAGACAAATAGCTTTTTATGTTTCATGAAATGAATCCTACATTTGCATCAAATTAGTTAGTTTTTTCTTTAAATGTTTTTATTTACAACCCACTTCACATTTTCCCAGACACTGAACAAGAGTCAAAACAACCTGACATATAATCATAATTACCAGGGGGATTTGCTCAGCTAAATAATCTCAATTTGCCTCATTTACTTCTTAGTGAAAATTGCCCTAAACTAGATAAAACGTGAAAAACAACAGACACTGTAAGTATCCAATGCACCAGAATTATTAAAAACTGAGCTGAATTTATATTTCTTTCAATGCATATTTCCTCCATCCATTATGTTCCTCTTGTTCTGAAGTCAGTTTGCAGGGGAATCTTGAGGATGCAGACGTCTCTTTCCACATCCACCTCTTCCAGCTCTTTTGGGAGGATTCCAAGGCGTTCCTGGACCAATCAAGAAACATAGTCTCTCCAACGTGTCCTGGGTCTCCCCTGGAGTCTCCTCCCAGTTGGATATGCCCAAAGCACCTCCATAGGGAGGCACCCAGGAAGCATCCTTACCAGATACTGAAAACCTCAACTGTTCCTCTCAATGTGGAGGAGCAGCAGTTCTACTCTGAGTATCTCCCAGATAACTGAATTCCTCACCCCATATCTAAGGGATAGTCTAGCTATCCTGCAGAGAAAACTCATTTCAACCACTTGCAATCTTGTTCTTTTGGTCACTAACCAAAGTTTGTGGTTATAGGTGAGGTTAGGATCCAAGAGGTAAAAACACAGAGCTTCATCTTAAAGCTCAGACCCCTCTTAATCACAAATGACCTATATTTCTGCAATCATGCAGATGCTGCACAAATCCATCTGTCAATCTCACACTTCATTCTTCCCTCAGTCATGAAAAACACCCTGAGATACGTGAACTCATCCACTTGAGTCAGAACCTTAGCCTCAAAATGAAGAGAGCAGTCCACCCTTTTCCAACTGAGGACCATGGCCTCAGATCTGGAGGTGCTGATTTTCATCCCAGCTGCTTCACACTCAGCTGCAAACTACTCCATTGAGAGATGAAGATCATGGCACAATGATGCCTACAAGACCACATAATTCACAAATAGCAGAGATGGTATCCTGAGGCCACCGAACCGGACTCCCTCCTCCTCCTGGATGCACCGAGAAATTTTGTCCATGAAAGTTATGAACAGAATTGATGGCAACAGGCAGCCCTGGGGGAGTTTAACTCTCACCCTGAAGGCGTCTGACTTATTACCAGCAATGTGAACCAAACATTTGCACAGCTTGTAGGGACCGAACAGCCTGTAGCAACGAGCCCCCAATCCCCTGCTCATGGAGAACCCTTCACAGGGTACCCCAAGAAACAGAGTCAAATGCCTTCGCCAACTCCACAAAACACATTGGATAAGTAAACTCTCATAACTCTCATGACTCCTCAAGGTGTAGGTACAGAACTGTTCCAGTGTCTCATGGCCAGGACAGAAACCGCATTGTTTCTCCTAGATCGGAGGTTTGACCAAAGATCGGATTCACTTCTCCATTACCCGTGAACAGATCTTACCAGGGGCTAAGTAGAGTGATGCCCCTATAATTGGAGCACACCCTCTGGCCCTCCTTTTTGAAGAGGGGAACCCTTCAGCACCTCTGCTAAGGACTCCAAGAAGGCTAGATAATCTGGACTGGCATTTGGCAGGTAGACACAAACAATCATTAGAGCCTGTCCCACCATCCAAAGGTACAGGACACATACCCTTTCATCTACCAGGGAAAATTGTAACACACAGGAACCCAGATGGGGGACTAAGAGTAGACCCACACCAGCTTGGTGCCTCTCACCATGGGCACTTCCAGAGTGGAATAAGATCCAGCCCGTCTCAAGGAAATTGGTTCTGAAGGCCATGCTATGCATTGAGGTGAGCCCAACTTTATCTAGTCTGTACCTCTCAACCTCATGCACAAGCTCAGGCTCCTTCCTTGCCAGAGAGGTTATGTCCCATGTCCCAAGAGCCAGCTTTGGTAAGTCACAGTCAGATTGCCAAGACCTCTGTCTTCACCCACTGCCCATGGCGTCATGCACTCGACTCGTATGGTCCCTCTTGGTCAGCCCTCAGGAATGTAAACCCATGTTGCTCCTTCGGGCTAATCCTGACTGTGCCCCATGGGTAGAAACCCAGTCACCAGGCGCTCACCAATGATCTCCTGCTCCCAAGCCTGGCTTCAGGTTGGGACCCTGGCAACCCATGTCTGGGCATGGGACACTGAGCTCCTTGCTGCTTTCTGTTCATGAGTTTTCTGAATTGCTCTTTGTATGACCTGTCACCTGTCAATGCATATTATGAGAGCAAAAACCTTTCCTGTTAGTATCTATTTTTAAATGCTTGGCAGACTGTCGATTTAAGTCTTGTGACTTTACCTCTCCTCTGAAAGAGGTCCAACTTTATGGGGCCAAAACAAAGTAGTAATAAGGCTTGATGTGTGTATTATCTCACGAAAACCTCCCACTCTGGCACTGCCACATATAGTCCCATCATCAGACAGGGCATGTATTATTGTAAGAGTAAATAGGAGAGATGTGGAAAGAGAATAGGTATTGTTAATGGGATTGTACTTTTAGAAGAAGCCTATGCACTCAGCAGATAAGAGGCCTGTTTATCCTGTTAATGTCTCACTTTAAATATATTAGAAGTAGGAGGCTCCCTGCTTTACTTTGGCTCTCTGCCTCACTAATCCTAAAGAGTGTAAGGGACAAAGTGTTTATAGCTTTAAACATTAGTGTTTACTAGGTAAATGACACCACTTTTCTGCAGAAAAAATGTTATTAATTATATATAATTATACAAATTATTCCCTTTCTTTGTTTATCAGTCACAATTATATCAAACCGAGGTTACCTTGAGAAATAATTTCAGCAAAGGCATGCTAACATAAAGTAAATATGCACAAGTTCATGTGCAAATGTACACACACCGTGCCTCATGAACAAACACAATATAATGTAGTGCATGCTAATGAGAGGTGATCTAGTTCCCACTGTGCCACAGCGGGGCCAAAAGCAAGCAGCAGTTTGTTTATTCTATTTGCACTGTCACAACAGGTTCCCAGAGGTTTGGTAGTCCCTGTATAAAACAAGAGCTGCTCCATAATTCATGCATTACTTTGCATTTGTTTTGTTGTCGGACAGTGTCAGGCAATACACTATAAGGAACTGCTGTTAATGCATGGTGTATGGGCAGCAGCATCTCATCATTTTGCAAAATAAATATAAGTTAAAGTTATATCCCTTTGCATCGTAACTGTGATTTATTGGTATTAAACAGTATGTTCTTACAAACAGAGCCTACCCACTCTGTATCACTGACACCATCAGTTTAATAGGTTGCTGGATTGATGGTTATTCCCACTGGCAAACAGGCTGGTGCACACTGTGTGAAACTGGCATATTTTATGGATTGGTTTCCTATTTGTGATTGAGAAGCAGAACTAACCTGCCAACCGAATGGGTTTTAAAGCAAAAGAGGAGTAATGAGGCATATTAGTACACACTGGCTAGTAATAATTTTTAGAAAATTGAACAATAAGTGTATTTTTTGTTCACTTTTTACAAGTCATTATTGTGGTAGTGTACAAAGTAATGGGTCATGGGGTGAGGGCTCTGTTGCAGGGTGGTGGAGGGGCCTATCTTCAGCAAAAACAGGCAAAAGGTGAAGCACGTTTTGGACAGCTCACCAATCTTTTTCAAGGTTGACACAATGCACACAGGTCAATGTCAAATCAACAGTTAATCCAAAATGCATGTAGGAGGAAACAAAAGTACTGTACAGTATTAAGAAATGTTGCAGGGTGCACAGGGGAGACATGCAACCTTCACTCAGATATGACTTAACCAAAAGTCAAACCTCTAATGTCCAAGGCATTGCACTGCTCCTTTAAAAAAAATAAAGGTTGTGGTTTATTTTATTTTAATTTTATTTTTTCTGTCAGTATTACATTTTTACTTGACAGTACCTGTTTTACAGTAATATGTACAAGTTTACTTTTAAGCGATAAAATAAACAAAGCCTGAATTTGAGGAAAAACAGCATAGACTTGTCCGCCTTCCTTAAGCTGCTTATTACTGCTATGCTGTGGTTATAGATTCTCGAGTCACAAGTCACCTCCCTCCTCATGCTGGGTCACAGTGGTGGTGTCTGAAATTATGATTGGTTTTCTGTAGGAGGCAGTGAGTGCAAAGTCCAACAGTTACTGCTGTGATAGAGTGTGATAGTGGGAACTTGTGATGGCTTTGGACATCAGTTGCAGCCGTTTGTGACACTGGCTGAGTCTGTTCTTAGCAGGAGATTGCTGGAGGGACACCCTAGGAACTCAATGACAAAATCACTGCTGTATCAAATCCTTTAACATCCCTCCTCCTGCACCTTCGCTAACTAAAACGGTTGTTTTCTTCATTACATTAAGAGCCAGGCATGGATTTATTAGTTTATCTTAATACTAGTCGGTTAAATTCAGAAGCATTTCGACAAAAGCCTTATCAATGGCATGATCATATTAATAATACAAATATATATTTAGTGAGACTGTTTCAAGATCTAAATTGAATGATGCCCTAATATTTCTTCTTACAAAGTGATTGTTGTTTGCTGATTTGTAAAGTGTATTTTGTGGTGTTTGAAGTAAGAAGAAAGGTTTGGTAAGAAATGGGTCATCCAGACCAGCAGACGTTGAGGAAAGAGATTGAATCCCACAGAGCAGAATGAGGAAGTAATTTAGTAGTTGAGTGGAGAGAATCACAGGGCGTTTTTTCTTATTTTCGGGTGTTTGTGCTCGATTATGTTATTGCTTAATTTTTTTTCTCAATTTCAGTTGTGTACCAATGGTTTACTCACTATTAGACATATAAGGGAAAGTTTTAGAATCAAATTTCTGTAAGCTTTTTATTTGGCCTAATGTTTTGGGCTGTAGTCATCTGGTAGTTCAAGTAAAGCATCAGGACTCAATTTGAGGGATCCTTTACTATTATCCTTTGAATCAAACAAACAAGCAAACAAAACAGGCAACATTACTGACTTGATTCTATTTTGTATTAAAGGGAATTTAGACTGAATGCAAATATTACAAGGCCTTTTTAGTCACATTTATTTTCCGATTTCATTCTTATTCTTTTTTGCTTACATTGGTTTAAAGTGTCACTGACATGATTTTTTTACTATTCATAAAATTGCTCAAAATATATATATTTTATCATTTAAATATGTTCGTTTTTGCAAGCAAAATGATAAATCAATTTATTTTGCTTTAAAAGTGATTTTAAACTTCGCACCGTGTTTATTCGTGGGAAATCTGATTACACGTGAATGCACCATCTGTGACGTAAAATCGGGCAGAGGGCTCTGGTCTCTTTAATAGCGGACAATTTAAAACCCGACAAATTTAGCAATCTATGTGAAGATTTGAGTTATTTGTCTTCAGTTTGGGAAGCAGAAAATAGTTTGGGTGATGGAACAACAAACAGCAGGATCTAATTTAGGTCTGATGCCGTATGAGACTTACCTTCAGGTCGAGCATCTCCCACAAGTGTACTGACAAGCCCAGAGCTCTGCCCGATTTTACATCACAGATGGTGCATTCGCGTGTAATCGGATTTCCCATGAATAAACACGGCGCAAAGTTTAAAATCACTTTTAAAGCAAAATTAAATTGATTTATCATTTTGTTTGCAAAAACGAACATCTTTAAATGACAAAAGATATATACAGTATTTTGAGCAATTTTATGAATAGTAAAAAAAATATCATGTCAGTGACACTTTAAATATACATTTCAGGTAACATAAAGGAACATTTCTAACATTAAAGCAAAATATAGACCTATATAGGTAGCCTTGCTCTGTTCAGAAAGTGTAAAATCATGGGTCTGACCTTTTTACTACAAAAAGTTTTTTGCTTTGATATATTATATGTATACTTTTTTACTCTTTATGTAAATTCCAACTATTTAATTAGTGTTTATAATAAGACCTTTGGTTGACATTTACTTTCATGAGTGTCAAATAGCAGGAATTACTCATTGATGCTTTTGCAGCTCATCTTGGGTTTGCTAAGGATTGTTATAAAGACAATTGAATTATTAAAAAAATACAACTGTGATTAATATTTTTTGCAAGGACATGTCATCAACTATATTTAATTGGCTATCAAGGAGGCTTTATTTTTACCCTTTTTCCTTTTGTTTTTCTGCTGCTAAATTATTTTCAGCTAACAGTCGACAGCTGTGTGAAGTTGAAGTTTGACAACTTGCTATTGTCACAGCAGACTGAGATGTTTTCATGCAGATTTTGATTGGTGGAATGCTAATACCCTTGAACACTTTGATGAGTGCCAGAATTCTTTCTTTCTATCCTTCCTGCAGTGTCTGTCTATCTTACATTTACTCTCACCTCTTTTCTGTCCTTTTTTTCACTTTTGGCTGACATTTGCGAACAGCGAATCCATTCATAGAGAAATTATATGAATAACTGAATTTTATCAGTTGTCATTCACACTGTAGGCAGCTTGAGCAATAGAGTTGTGGGCCACAGTCCACAGAAGACTTGCACGTTCCACCATGAGTGTAATGACAGGCAGCAAAGTGCCTTTAGGGTGCCGGCTTTCATCATTGTAAATGTTGATGACACCGACTTGTTGTGGAGCTGACAAACTGTCAGGGAGCTGCCAGACGTGCACAATCACTGACACGGCAGTGCTATGATCACCTTTTCACTGATGAATGCCAACCTTTTCAGAACATTTGTTGCTATGTAGGCAGGAAGATGAAGCCTACAGCAGGTGCATTCAAATGGTGGCTCAAGGACCACTTCCAGCCTGCAGGTGACTTTACAACCCACCAATGAGTTCATTAATTTAAAACAATATACCGTATATGATAATCAGAAGAATCAGTGAGAAAGACCTTTATATTTTTTTTAAATGGCAAATATTCTAGTCAGAAAGACAATCCTGTTACAGCATGTGCCCATCTTAATTTTCAAGTTTTTCCTGAGCTTACAGAATATCAGTTTATGATGACCACTCACCACTGTAAGCATAGTATTTCATGATACATGTACAATGAAAGGCAAGGCATAACTCTGTGACTTCAAAGTCAAGTCAAAAGTCAAAGTCAATTTTATTGTCAAAACTGCAATATGTGCAGGACATACACAGGATTGAAATTGCATTTCTATCTGTCCCTCGGTGCAACAGTAAACATTTAAACACTAAAACACTAAAACATTTAATAGACACAAGCATAAAATAAAATAATAAAAGTGTAATACTGTCCTGAGTTTTTGCATAGTAGTTTTTGCATAGTAGTAGTATGAAAGTATGAAAAGTTACACCAACCCATGGTTGGAACCTTGGAAAGCCAAGACCGTCTTCTTAGCGATATCGTGGGGCAGTGACGTTTGCAACCATCATTATCACTTAACCATTCAGTACTTTCCTTCTTATACGTACTGGGATCAACATGATTTCAGTTTAGGGTCAATAAGAGACATCAACATAAATGCCAAAGCAAACCTGAACAGGACATTCACAAGAACAACCCATTTTCACACGCAGAAACATTGTAAACAGTCAGAAACATTGCACAAAAATTTTCTACAAGGCTACCCAGCATGTCTTGCAGCTCACACAGTCTCTCTGGGACTCTCTCACGAGTAGAACTTTGTGTTTGGGGAAAAAAAAAAAAAAGGTATGGAGATACATATCTTTGCTTTAACCTGGGGCCTGCAAAAGTCCATGTTTTAGTGTTAATAATGTTTAATTATAATGAATACATTTGCAGAAACACAAGTCGAAAAGCTGTGCACTCTCGCGGGGACACACTATGTATCTCCCACAGTGTGGAGAGTTCTGATAAACTGATCACATAAGATCATATATATTTTGGATCATACATATCTGTTCCTATCTAAAGTCTCCCCCATAGCTCTGTGTACGGCCATACGCGTGTCCGTGCACGCGTACTGTATGCAGGCAGTTCACCCACACAGCTCAGCGTTCGTTCTCGCGTTCATTCTCGCATTTTTGCACCAAATTCTTGATGTCATTTGAGCAGCTGCAGGGCAGAGCGTTTACCTACAGGACAAATTGAGGTCGCTGATTGGTCATTTGCTGACACGCATCAACTGACACGCCTACTGCATTGATTGACAGGTCGGGTGGGGAAAAAAAGGAGCAAGCTGGAAGCTGCAGCTGTGCGGTGTTCTGTGTTTATATATTAATAAAAAGTTCTAAAAATAAAAATATAAACAGGGAGTGCTGGTCCTGCAGCCCACACATCAGACCAGCCCACCAGGAAATCTGTAGAACCTCCTGCAGCCACGCTGGACCCGAGTTTAATTTGCTCGTGACAAATTCATTCATTTCCTCATCATTTCAGTCATGGAGTCAACAGAGGAAGCGATCACTTGCCTTTTGGCAAAAAAAGAAAAGAAAAGGCCAGATCAGGGATGAAGAAGGGGAATTTGATATATTTGTGTTGCATACAAAACAGTCCGGCGCCGGGCAGTTTATTGTGTGACAACGCGCTTGAGTTTGCGGTCGTAAAATTTGAGCTTGGCGCGTACATGCCCTGCGGGGATATGATTGTGCCTCTGCATACGAATGGCGTAGAGGGGCGTACAGTCGTACGCAGAGCTATGCAGGGGCCTTAACCCAGCTGGTCAAAGCAGATGGATTTTTTTTTTTTACTGGGGAAAAATTGACAATGATGCACAGCAGCTTTGTAGTTGGTTAAAAAAATAGTTAACCACAAATAGAATTGATTAATGAGTTAATTTATTATAGTTAACAACACAAATGAGACGTTTGACACGCCTTGTGCTCTCTTTCAGCCCAGCTGAGTTCTGCTCTGCCTCTTTTGGTTCTGCTCATAGCTCACACCTGAGCGGGATGTGAACGCTTCACCTGTGATTTATGCACAGTTTCAGGAAGAACTGGTCTGTGCAGACATTTTATTGTAAATTAGACTGGTTCCTAATGGACCCACCTGGAGCAACAACATGTCAGTAGGGAACATCAAAAACGTTCAACGTTTTATTTATTTATTTATTTTTAAAGAGTAAATAATTGGCAAGTCAGAGATGGTAAAGTAATATGTATTAAATAGGAAGCATAATGAGTCATTTTTGATTTTAGTATAGTTTCACATTAGAATATTCCTACCTTTATTGCAAGGGAATAAATCTTGAAATGTAATTTATTTGAATTACACTTTTGGGTTATACCCTGATGCATGCTCAATAATCCAGGTAGAAAAATCTAAAAAAGCTAAGTCTGGTCCTCTGGACATAGATCAACCTGAATGTCCAGAGGACCAGACTTAGCTTTTTTAAACTTTTGGGTTATGCTTATTGCATTTATTTGCATATGATGCAATGGAGCCAAAAAAATAAATAAAAATAATTAAACATAACAGATCAGTATAACTCATGTTTTTTTGTTTTTTACATAATAACTTTAATTGCTGGATGTCCGACCCCACAGCTGTTGGCTTTCGATAACCGTGGCCCCCTGAGTAATTTAGTTGAATAGCCCTGCCCTACATGATATATATTATGCCACACACATATATCATACATTAACAAAACAAATATCATCTAGACTGGATCCACTGCAATCATTTTGTTGGAGATCAGTAGCCATGCACAACCTGTCTTTGTGACATTAATGACAAAGTCATAAATCATATTCTAGTCAGTCTATATTTACTTTAGCACCAATTTTCAGACATACAATATCTTGAACCTCACTCACAGACTACAGTTTCACTGACTGGAAATTAGAGCCTTGAAGACTGAATGAAAGATGTGTTCAGGTAATACATTTTGAGATGGTCCATTGATGTTGAATTAGATTTAGACTGTGCTGGATTGCACAATTTCAAAGATATTCTAGTCAAATGAGTTTCAACTGTGAAGCAGAAAATATGTTAAAACCATTACAGGTTTTTCTCATTTCTTTATTTCTTTATTTCAGAATAGGCTAATAGCCTTTGCTAAATCAAGTACCTACATTATGTATAGATGGATAGATAGGTAGAATGTAAAATTAGCTTTTAAATGTGAAGACAGCTTTGTGTTAGGTGTCATATATATTGTAGTGTGTGATGATGTACCTGTATTCAGTTCAGTTGTTAAAAACAGTTTACACTTTAAGTCTAGTCTAAATTGTGTTATTCATCCACAGATTTAAATGATATATGTATACACACACACACACACACACACACATATATA